>JAMKQA010027694.1:0-21196 GCA_024699735.1 Posidonia australis
AATGATTTGTTTTCTCCAATGTTGAGAATAAAGGCTTTGAAAGAGCATGAGATTTGAAAGAAAAGAAAAGAAAGGTTTGAAAAGCCATTGCTTTCTGAATTTTAAGAATTGCATATAAGGGTTTAAAATGATGCTTTCTGGCAAGGTTTTCTGTGTTTTTGGGGCGTGTACTGGGTGACATTCTTGTCACTCTGCCACCCTCGTGTGTTTTCTTGTCCCCTTGTTTTCAGGTGCTGAGCTGCAGGAGCAGTCTCCTCTGGTGCAACTTTTCGAGCTACACTTGCCGCACACAGGTCTAGGTAGTTAGCTTTATTTATTTTAATATTGCTACTTAGTTGCCTTTAATTGCGTTTGGGTAGTTCTCATACTGCTGTGTAGCACTAGGGTGTTACAATCACATTTTTGATGCTCTTGATGTCGATGTGGTTTTCCAAAGCATTCTTTCTAAAAAAAATCGTCCCTTTATGTGAATTTCTTGACATGTCACAGTTTACCTGTTTTGCACAGACTTCTTTGCAGTTTTTCCGTCTTGATTTCCGCTATGTTTCTATGATTCTGACAATTTGAATTGGTTGTATTTTTTATTCTCTTGAGGTTTGTATAATTTCTTGAGCCTTCCTCGCCAGAAATCTCGTCATTCCGTGTGATTTTCTTTGTCGTGTCGTATTTCGCGATTTCATCATTTCATGTGGATCTCTTCGCAATTTTTGCATACCATCTTGCACATCCATATAGTCTTGACTTGGCATCCATATTGGCATGATTAGAGCACAATTTAGGTTTAGCAAACATTCATTCAGCCTCTAACAAGCGAATTGGACTAGAAAGACCGAGTTTCTCGGGCGTACGGGGTGCCTAACACCTTCCCCATGCCTAATAGGAATCCTTACCCATCCTCTGCGTAATAGGAATTCATTTGCATCTCATGCATTCATCTTTTGTGGTTTGTTTGTGATTTTCCTCATCTTTCCCTTAAAAGACTAGGTGGCGGCTCCTTTTCTTTTTATTTTTATCCTATCCTACGCCTTCGCCATCCTTGCACGACTATGACTTCCTCTCTCTAGTGCGACTCGTGTTGGATTCCTAGGCGGGTATGGTTACATAATTGGTGACTCCGTTGGGAAAACCAGATTCCAGCTTTCAAGTTAGTCTTTTTCGCTTGCTTTCTGAGGCTCTGGCTTCACATACTTGTTTGTTTGCCTTGCTTGCGATTGTTTGCTTACTTAGTGTGCCTTTTATACTTTCTTTTACACATTTGCTCTGTCACTACACACACATGCTATATATCTTTCCTTTTGATTTGATGGATGTTTTCTTTTCACAATCATGATGCCACAACACTTGCACATGCCATGATCAAGCCTTTTGCTTGTTGTTTGCTCACTTGTTTGCCTTACTTGTGTGCTTTCTTCCCTTTTCGCACTTGGCATGCCTAGGAGAGTAGAGACATGTTTGTTTCCCCTTTCTGGTTTAAAATAAAACACACAAACTCAGAGAAACAATTAATAAGGCAAAACTAGAGACCAAATCAAACTCTTTCCCCCTTGGTTAATAAAATGCAAGTAAAAAACACAAAAGCATATTGCGTGATTGATCATATAGGACATGCATCTTCTCCCCTGAGTCCACCTACAGTCTGCGAAGGACAATTCTAGTAGCCCATTCTATAGCTTTGGCGTAGGGCATGGTTCTAGTTTGTCCTGCCTTGTCAGGCGTGATGTCGGTGTTAGTTAAGGGTACAACTCCATGCTACTGCAGGAAATGAGGCCACCAACGCACCGCCCGTTCACTACCTATGCCTTGACCAGGATTTAGAGCGAGGACCTTTCTTTCTAGCCTGAGTCGAAGACCCATTTACCCACATGTGATCCCGGAGTAGTAGGCCTTTTAGGAAATACTTAGTTGGTGAGAGAGAGCATACTAGTTGCATTCATACCCATGCATGTCATTCATGCCACTTTAACAACTTGCATTTGTCTTCGTGTCGTTGTTCAGGTTTTGATGCTTGTTTTTTCTTGCCTGTTCGCCACAGGTAGCTTGTTGTGAGGTCCTCAGCTAGGAGCTTTTATGTCTCCATTGCGAGCGGCCTCCCGTGGTTGTTTTTTCTTGCCTCTTCCCGAGTTGTTGGTTACTTTTGCCGTAGCTCCTTTCATATTCACTTGTGGCTAGCCATGGCCCCGCAGACCCGCAAGTCTCCAGTTATTGTTTTGAAGGAGGTTCCACATTCGGATCCTCCTTCTCTCACTTTGGTTGCTTCTTCTTTCCACCATGCGTCCCGATTTGGGAATCATGGAGGATCCCTACTTTCTTTTCCGAGACGACGGCAGACACAAGCTGATATAGGGCCTGTCACTGAGTCGATCGCGGTGACTACCACGCAGGTCCCAGAAGATTTGCCAGTTGCACCCTATCTCATGGGCCTTCCTGTTTCAGGAGTACAACCAGCTGCGGTTGCGTATATTTTAGGGACCACTCTAGTTCCGCTCTCGCCTTCTGACCTATCCTTTGATGGGTCATCGGCCATGTAGGCTTAGTGCTTGAAAACTTTGGCCCGGAGGCTTGAGCACATAGCTCTTTCTCTTGATCCTATTAAGAGTTCTCCTTTTTCGGCCTCTGAGGTTTCAGTGCAGACCACTATAGCGTTGCAGGCTCACCACACTACACCCTCGCCCACACCATCACCCTAGCATCACACTGCTCCGACGATGGGGGCGTTATCTCTGCCTCCTACACCACAACTACACTTATCATAGCACACATCACAGCCACTTAAGGATCAATCCATTAGTTGTGCGAGAATACAACATTTCTCGAGCCCGTCACCTGGAGCCGTACCGATGCCATAGTTGTTGCTCTCGCACTTAACACCACACACAACATAGCATACTCACTGCCCACCTCAGCATCGGGATCAGGTCCCAACACATAGGTCATCACTGCACATTGTACACACACTTTCCACCGTCAAGTCATGCATCACATCGCATCGGCTTGGCAAGGACAACAACCTAGGTGAAAGCAAGGCCGTTGCGATGAAAGTGACTACACTCCTTTGGGTGAGCCACTGAGCATTGTTTTTCCTCAGGTTGCGTCGCTTTTGAGACTTCCAGATCCACGTCCCCCACCAGCTTCACCTCCTTTATGGTACGACACAAGCGCATACTGCAATTATCATCGAGCCTCGGGGCATTCGACTGATAATTGCCATACTTTGCGGAATGTCATTCAGACTTTGATCGACAGTGGGACTATTGTTGTTGGCACGCAAGATGCAACACCCACATCTATGTCTGTACCCTTACCAACATCTAGTTCTGCATCCATTACACACCTACACACCATTGTTGAGCTGGCGCGCCACGTTGCGTCAGCTTAGTAAGGGCAGCAACAACGGCAAAGGTGACTTTGCCTTAGGGAAAGCGACTTCACCCCACTCGAGGATTCATTGAGTACCATCTTCCCTAGAGTTGCGTTGTTCCTGCAGCTACCCGATGTTCGTCCGCTACCAGATCCGCTTCCTAGGTTGTTTAAGACGAGCTTGTTTTGCCAATTTCATCGCACTCATGGACATTCGATGAACAGTTGTTTTGCTCTCCAGAATGCTGTCCAGGATTTGATTGACAATGGAGTCATTGTCGTCAACCCATAGGATGTAGCGCACACACTAGCACACACACTTGCACCCACACTTGCAGTTGCACGGGCACACCCTAGAATAGCCGACCTTACCTTGTTTGAGCCAGTAAGCTCCGAAGATGCTGGAACTTCAGGGGTTTATCCTCTCTCTCCTCTTTCTTTTTCAGGGAATCCGTCGAGTCTCATCGGCCTTGTTCGTCCTCTTGTCTCTTCCCAAGTTCTTTCCGACGACACTCACGTGTGCCACTCTTGTTCGTGTTCCTTCGCGGGGGCCTAGCCAAAAGTTCCATAGTTTGCCATGCACCAATCTGACTCGACACATGTAAATACCCTGGATCTGGCAGGAGACAGTCGTCACATCAGATATCGACTTCAACAACAGATATAATCCTAATGTCGTTAGCGGATTCAACATTTTCAGTGACAATTGTAGTCTCAATAACAGTTTTAATAGCTTCGATTACACCTGCCTTAATTCTGGTTGAGTTACTATGAACCCCAATGGCATTGACAAAACAGGGGCAACAAGGGCAACAAGGCCTGGAGTTGTATCCTTTTCCTTTGTTTCCTTTATTGTTTCTTTTTGCATCACCATACATCCAAAAAAAAAAAAAAACACAAAAGTCAAGAAAAAGAGGAAAACATTAAAAGCAACAGAAAATAATAATTTGCTTGTCAATAACATTTTGCTCGATGACGAGAATAGGAAAAGCTTGCTTGTGTCAGAGTGGATTATCTCTCCTTAGTTGTCGCTACTCAGATGACCAAGTTAGCGAGGGAGCCATCATACATTAAAGCCTGATGAAATGTCTAAACTCCGTAAGGACCTTGCACCTCCAAGAGGGAGATAAAATGTTAGGGGTGATTGAGGGTGTGAGCTAGAAAAAAAACATACATTCACAAGGGCATAAAAGAATAGAGAGGACATAAGGCAAAGAAAGAAGTCAGCCCAAGAGGGAGAGGCGTGTGCCGTAGCTCTACCCTTACTGTACCTTGGAGAGGAGTTGGGGTATGCGTCCAGTAAAATTACACCTTTGAGGGATTGACCCACCCTCTTGTAATAAAGGCCTCTAGAACAGATTTGGTGCCTATTACCTCCAAGTCAAGGTTAGGGTGAATCTGCACGTCTATGAGGGAGTAAAAGAAAAATCGATGATCTCCAAAAAAGCAGGTGCAGGACCCTAAAGAGTTTGGCATGGAGCCAGGTTCAGTACACTATCTCGCAGTGAGTTTGAGTGCTACCTGTAACACCCGTAAAAATCATTTTGTAATTATTTACATTTTAATGAATATATTTCCTAGACGGGTGTTACTGTTCCGAGGCTTGTTGTGTGGTTTTGTGCTTTTGGACTTGGGCCTCGTTGGTCGGCTTCTTTTTACGTGTCCGTGTGTGTGGTTTGGCACTATGCATGTGGGGCCCAGGTGTGGGGTCCGTGTGGGGCCCACGTTGTGGGCCGGTTGTTGTGGCTGGTGGTTGGGCAGAGTGGCCTATGTGCTTGTGCGGGGTGTCAATGGCTGAGACGTGCAGGTGAGCATGCTCACAGCTACTACGTGTGCAGGCTTTATAAGCCGCCTGCACCACACTCCTCCGCAACTCATCGCCATCTTATCCTTCTTTCTTCTTCTTTTCTCCTCCTCCTCGGGCACACTTCTCTTCTTCCCCACCTTCCCTTCCCTTCCTCCCTACTCCTCCTTCTCCACCCTCTTCTCCTTCCACTTGTCTTCCCCTACCTCCTCTGTTCCCTTATTTCGCACGTCGAGAAAGCAAGAGAGAGGGAAAGAAGCTAAGGAGATGTGGTGGCTCGTGGCAGCCTGGGGAGCTCGGGAGCGACATCCTTGAGGTTGTGGAGTGGCAGTGGACGTACAGGGGGTCACCGGAATTTGCCGGAGTCGACCGGAGATCGTCGGAGCTCATTTCAGGTACGCATCTCCAACCTGTGTAATAGAGAGCATGAAATTGGTAGAAATTGATAGGGTTGCATGAAATCTAGGTAAATTTACATTCCTAGAATTTAATATGATTTTATGAGAATTTATGGTGGATTTATGGGCATTTATGCCGATGGTTGTGTTTTGGGTCGTTTTCACTCTTATGCTTTTGCGATTTTATATCTTGATGCATGGTGAATGGATTTTGGTTTTGGTTGTGTGGATTTGGAGTAGACTCGATGGTCTACATCTTATGTTTTATGCAAGATTTGTAGTGTTTGTTTTGGGAGTCCGATCGGAGGTCCCAGTTGGGGCGAATTCGGACTGTAAGGTTTGGGTCGTTTTTTGTTTTTTGCAGAATTTGACATACCGAACCATTTCGATATGCCGTTTCTCTATCAGATTAGGTCCTCTAGTCGAAGTTCGGTCGTCTGATTTTGGACGGTCTCCCGAATCAAGAGATTTTGATTGATCGAACAATTTTCTGTATATCGAATTTGGCTTGGGTGTTGACTGTTGACCTAATTCGGTTGATTGATCTAGATTGGCCTATCGAACTAGGGATTTTTGGCATACCGAACCTATTTTCCGGCATGCCAAATCAGGGCCCAAATAAGTTTATAAAATCTAATTTCTGAGGGTTTTTCGAATTGATTTGTTTTGTCTCATTGAGAGGGATAGTGGGTCGTTAGTGGTGGTCTCTTGGGACCCTCGATGTGTCGTTTTATCGAGGGTTTGGAAGAGTTTTCAAAGATATGAAGATGATTTTGAAAAGTGCATATCAAAGAAATAGTTGGCCTATTTTGGAAAATGTTTTTCTAGGTTTTCTGTGTGCGGGCCGAGACAGTGTGGAACCGTGTCGTCGGGACTAGGGAATGTGATGACATTCTCGGGTGGTCGGGCGTGACTTCTTGGTTAAGGTTGAGGGTCGAGATACCTGAGGCTGAGGAGTGTCGGGTCTTGGAGGTATTAGACTCCTTGACTATCGTTTCAAGGTTAGGGTTGAGGTCTGCGGGTTGAGGTGTTTTGTGGTATGATGGGGTGGTATGATATTTCAGTTGTCACTGTGAACATTGAGGCTCGAGAGTCATCGGGTGTAGAGGTATGACACTCTCTTTTGAGCACCGTGTGTGGAGGACGTCGTGAGGAGGCGGACCTTGTGGTGGTCAGTGCGAGTGGGACACGTACCTCGTAGCTGGTAGCGTCTTGAGAGACAGGACAACCTTCCCAAGGAGGGGTTGGCTTTGTTAGGATTCTCTAGAGAGGGAAAATCTCGGGATGGTGGTTGGCTTCTATACAGGGTGGCACACCGTGGTAGTGCAGAACACAGTGGTTACTCCTCAGTGGACTACTTGTGGCCAGAGATAGGTTGCCTGGCACCAGGCTTCCCGACTCACTGTGTGTGGTTTTGGCCTTTGAGGGCTTTTGTTTGTGGCTTTGGGCTAGTAGAGCCCTAGTCGTGGTTTTAGCCGGTGTGGGTCTGGTTTGTGTGGTTTTGAGAAATGGTTTGCGAAATGAATTTAAAAGGTAAATTAATTATAGTTTTGTTTTCCGTGGTTTTCCTTGGGGTGCGTATTGGGTGACTTCTGTCACTCATGTGTTTTCCTTGTGATCTTGGGTTGTAGGTGCAGGCATGTAGAAGTTTAGCGTAGTGCATATAGTCCGAAGTCTCCTAGCCGCACACACAGGTTCCTGGTGGTTTAATAACTTCTGTTTAGCTTTAGTTTTCCCGTAGTTTAAATTGTTTTAAATTATTGTGGAAAATGCGGGACGTTACACCACCACTATCCATCGAGAGTCACCCACGGCTTGCGAGTCTCTGTAGCGTCAACTGAGTCAAAGGTGTTCTCCTCCTCTCATAGGCATACAACTTTCCAACCTAACTGAGGGCAAACAAACAATCGAACTAAGCAAACAAATGATCTAGGAAATGAACTCAGTGAGCAAGCAAAGCAATAAATGCAGATAACAAGCAATTAAAATCACACCTAGTCAGTAAGCCATGCATTTTTGGTCAAACAATAAGGTCACTCTTGAATAATTAAATTGCTCACAACAATAGATTCCATCACAATAATTATAATCATCACAATTTTGCTTGGGTGAATCTTTTGCTTGAATATTGGTTAACACAACAGGATTTTGCCGAGTGCTTTTAGCCAGGGACATTTTAGCTACTCTTTGGTCGAAGTGCATATACAGTAAGGACACCCGTTAGTACATGAGCTACATAGACTTGCAGAATCAACAGCACGACAATTACTCCTCCACAGCAGCTCAGGTACATGATTTGGGGAATGCCTGATGATAATACAGCCAAGTACAGGTTTCCAATCAGAACACATTGGTTGAATAAGCGGTAGAATAGAGCTTAGCTTTGACATGCCAGTCTGAGGTAGTCTACGATTTATTGCAGTTCATCCTGCCCTTTTGGTATGGCTCAGAATAGTGGAAGAATATACATGCCTCCAATCAGTAAACAATTGTCACTTGCCCTATCCAGAATCAGTATCGACCACTTTAGTGATTCAAAGCGTGCCTATAGTTACAGCCTAATCCTTTAGTCTTTACATCTCTGAGTGGTGCCAAGCACTTCCTGTGGTAGCTAGACTCGATGCTAGGGGCATCTAATTTGCCTTGGTATCTTCTAATATGCCTTTTGTTTTCATTAAGCATCGTTCGCTTGCTATGCTAGAGGCATGTCAGTTGCTTTCTAGCCTGGCTCACACAATCTGCTACTCTGATCATCAAAGGAAACAAGGGTACCTATCAGTTGACCTCTGGTTAAATACAGATGATTGGTGGAGACAACAGCGTGACTGTGACCTCCACACAGCAATCAGGAATTTTGCAAATACAATCAGGAGAATGGCCTACGGTAGCACGACCAAATACAGAACTATCAAAACGTTATGGTTGAGCAAAACACACCCTAGACATACTAGTTGAAGGCAGGCTACAATCACAATCAAAGGTCTATGTCAGGTCACCACGATTCATTTTGTCTTCCAAGTACAATTCTGGACGACCGTGGGATAAACATACTTCCAGCCAATAAGTGAATGTTTCACTTGCTTCGACTAGTGACGGTCTCAATTGCGCCGATGGTTCAAAAGACATCTATAGTTACAGTCTGGCTTCCAAGACTCCATATCCTCAAGTGTTGTCTAGCTAGTTCAATACTAGGGGTATGTCATCTGCTCTTTGGTCAAGAGTCCCATAACAGGCGCTTGATAAAACAACAAACCAGAGCCTTCGACCAAGGGCATGTAAGCTGCTTTGTGGAAAGGAAGACTGTTTTGAGAACGCTTGGTGTAAATTATCTTTAGAATGAGGGTCAAGTGCACATTCTTTTCGAGAAGTGACATTCATTACATAATTATTCCTACAAAGTGACAACTATAGCAGACACTGCAGTAAGTCAAGCATTAGATTTGGAGCGTCGTTGGCATGTCACAATGTAACACCCCAGTGATACACAACAGTATAGGAACTACCCAAGAGCAGCTAAAAGAATCTAAATAACAGAATTAAATAAATAAAGCTAAACACCCAGACCTGTGTGTGGCAAAAGTGGCTCGAAAAGATGCACCAGACTAGACTGCTCCTACTCCTGAGCACCTGAAACAAAAAGGGACAAAGAAAACACATGTGAGTGACATGAATGTCACCCCGTACGTGCCCCAAAAACAGCGATAAAACCCACGAAAACATTTGCCAGAAAATCTCCAGAAAACTACCATCGCCAAAACCAACACATTTGATTAGAAAGACTTTGAAAATGATGCCATTTCAAACTTTCCTTTCCTTTCTTTCAAAATCTCATGCTCATTGATAAATCTTTATGCTCAGTACAGGAGAAGCAAATCATTTCATCTAGTTTCCTAGCCCAAAGCATCATTTAAAAATCATTAACATAATTTATCATGATTTAGGGTTAGGAACTAGTCCAACACACAAATCCACACTTTACCATTCCAAAAACTGGTCGCATCACCCTGGCCATTGGCGATCAACCTGGCCACAAGCAGTTGGTGAGGATTCAATGTCACCACACCCACATTGCAGTGCTGCGGTGAACCACCCTGCGTTGGAGTTCAATCGCCCTGGCTGCAGCCTCAAAATGTACCCTCACTGGTACAAGCACGAAGTGCGTCCTCGGGACGCCCTGGTGCCCAAGCACCTGGGGACTCTAACCCTAGACCGTCCAGCATCGACACTAAGGGTAGTCCGGGTCTACCATACCCCAGGTCCTACAGTACCACCACAGTCTTGAGGCTCCTACCCCAGACCGCAAACTCGGCAACCACAACCAACGACACATCTCCGACATCACTAGAGGTCTCACTACCTCATCGGCAAGCCCTGGTCTTATTGTGGTTCCTATAATTCCATTAATCTCTTTAAAAGTATATGCAATTCCTCTTTTCAAAACATTTGTCAAAACCATTTTCCATTCATAAAACTCTTTGTAAATCACACGCATTATGCATCACATTATCATTTAGGGTTTTCAAACCCACACATTCATTCATGGTCATCATACCATGCAATCTCCCCTCACATGGGTCCACATTATACACACAAATCATGTTTCATGACTCATGGAAAACATCATTAAAAATCAACATACTTACATGCATTATCTCACAAGTCATTTCCATGCATCTCATACGTTTATCATGTATTTATCCATATTTATCAACATTTTCCAAAATAGCCCAAGGGCCTGATTCGGCATACCGAATTGGGTCCCGGTCGACCGAAATTCCTTCATTTAGTCTACCGAGATTCCTTGATTCGGTCGACCAAAATGTTTCGACATTCCGAATCCTTTGTCAGTTAAACCAGTCCCTTGCTAGAACGGTCGATCGAAATTGTCCGGTCATCCGAAACCCCCTGATTCGGTCGACTGAACCCCCTCCGGTCGTCTGAATCAGTGGTCCAGGGAACCACCTGGGAGCATTTCGGCATACCGAATCCATTTTGGCATATCGTTTTCTACGATTGCAGAAAACCCTCCTGGCTACCATCGTCACTTCTCCCCAAGGTGGGAGTAAGGAGCGGACCCCTCAAAGTCACAACAAAAATTGCAAGTAAAACATGGGGTGTAGACCTTCAAGTCTACTCCAAAACCCCTCAATCAAAACATGAATCCATTAAGCATGCTATTCTATAAAAATTTTGAAAGGCATAAAGCTCATACGAAGGTCACTGTAGCATGCTTCACAATACTTAGCAAAAATCTCCCGAATCAACCACGAATTAGTATCATCTCACCACAAACACATGATTCATCACCTTCCCAACATTTCCCATATTTTTGCATGATTTTTACAACATTATTCCTGGTTTTATCCCTTAACCTAAACATATCTCAACTGATGGATGGAGACGGAAGGGAGAACGTGTACCTGGCTTTGACGAGCCCCCGCGTGTCCTCAAGCTCCGGCTGTTCACAGCACCAGCCTCCCCCCGCACTCGCGCGATCTCCTCCAGCGCGCGACCTCTCCTCAGCCTTCGCACTCCCTCTCGCCCTCTCTCTGGTTTCTCCGCTCCTCCCCCACGCTGCACGCCTCCCTTTAAAGCCACTGTCGCCTGCCATCCCCACGGATTCCACTGATCCGCTGCCAGCCACCCTATCGTCGAAGGGACGGGACGAGTAGCCCTCCCTGCCAGGCCTCGCGAGTAGAGGGAATGGGTCACGGGCGCGGAGAAGATAAGGAAGGGAGGTCACGGGCATGGTTGGGCTCTTGACCGGGTCCAAGCTCAAGCCCAAGTGGGTTTTACCCCAAACATGGGTCCCAATTGCATAACAGACCCACAAGCTAAAGAAGTCACACCACAAGGGAGAAACCTGGGGCACAAAACACAGGGAGAGATCACAACCAACAAACACAGCCTGGATTAATCATTTATAAACCACATACAAATAATTATAAGAAATTCCATGGTTTATATTAAATGGAAAACCAGGGACAGATGTTACACACAAGCACTCTGAATTCACGATGGCATTGGGCATAGACAACTAATCCCCAGCTGTCTCAACTGATATCTCACACAACAGCGATGGTCCAAGGTACATTGGTACTTGTGAGTAAGGTCCCCTTGGCAAACCCTTTTGGTTAAACAGTTGGTCTGGGCCCCCTGCATCCTTGTTTTCCAACACTTTTGTGGCTATTCTTCTCAATATTAGGGATGCTGGCTTTGCGCAAGTATCCCTCGATCTGCTCTCTGCAGCCTTCACAGTTTTGTTGTCACTTCTAGATACTAGGGGCATGTCGGCTGCCCTTCGGTATCTTCTTCCTTCTTTGTTATCATCCTGCTCGAGAATCTATCACCAACCTAATCTTGGTTGGCAAGTTCCACATCTCCCCTGTGTTTGACCTGCCTCGACTTGGCGAGTCTAGATTCTATCTCCTTCTAGGCTTTAGATGAAGTCTAGATTATTCTTATCCTTGTCTCCCTTATTCGCGTCCGTGAAAACGAAGATCAAAGACATTCCCCTTGACTTTGCTCCAAATGGATGAAGTCCATTCCCTCCGGTTTCTCATTTCAGAAGAAATAGAACCCAAAGATAATATCGCCCTTACAGACAGGTCTGATATCGTGTCATGTCCTTTCCTTAGGCTGATATCCTAAACTATCACTCAAGCTGATAACCTAAACTATCACTCAGGTTGATAACCTAAACTATCACTTAGGCGGATATCCTAAACTATCATTTAGGCTGATATCCTAAACTGTCACTTAGGCTGATATCCTAAACTATCATTTAGGCTGATATCCTAAACTATCACTTAGGCTGATAACCTTAACTATCACCCCTTCGACGGATAGGTCTGATATCCTGTCATGCCCTTTCCTTAGGCTGATAACCTAAACTATCACTTAGACTGATATCCTAAAGTATCACTTAGGCTGATATCCTAAACTATTACTTAGGCTGATAACCTAAACTATCTCCCCTTCGATGGATAGGTCTGATGTCTTGTCATGTCCTTTTCTTAGGCTGATAACCTAAACTATCACTTAGGCTGATAACCTAAACTATCACTTAGGCTGTATCCTAAACTATCATTTAGGCCTATAACCTAAACTATCACCCCTTCGACGGATAGGTTTGATGTCCTGTTATGTCCTTTCCTCAGGTTGATAACCTAAACTATCATTTAGGCTAATAACCTAAACTATCAGTAGGGCTGATATCCTAAACTATCACTTAGGCTGATAATCTAAACTATCACCCCTTCGATGGACAGGTTTGATGTCCTGTCATGTCCTTTCTTTAGGCTGATAACCTAAACTATCACTTAGGCTGATAACCTATCACTTAGGTTGATATCCTAAACTATTACTTAGGTTGATATCCTAAACTATCACTTAGGCTGATAACCTAAGCTATCACCCCTTCGGTTAATAGGTTTAATGTCCTGTCATGTCCTTTCCTTAGGTTGATAACCTAAACTATCACTTAGGCTGATAACCTAAACTATCACTTAGGTTGATATCCGAAACTATCACTTAGGCTTATATCCTAAATTATCACTTAGGCTGATATTCTAAACTATCACCCCTTCGACGGATAGGACTGATGTCCTGTCACGTCCTTTCCTTAAGCTGATAACCTAAACTATCATTTAGGCTGATAACCTGAACTATCACTTAAGCTGATAGCCTAAACTATCACCCCTTCGGTTGACATGTTTGATGTCCTGTCATGTCATTTCCTTAGGCTGATATCCTAAACTATCATCCCTTTGGTTGACAGGTTTGATGTCCTGTCGTGTCCTTTCCTTAGGATGATATCTTAAACTATCATTTAGGCTAATATCCTAAACTATCACTTAAGTTGATAACCTAAGCGATCACCCCGTCAGTTGACAGGTTTGATGTCCTGTCATGTCCTTTCCTTAGGCTGATATCCTAAACTATCACTTAGGCTGATAACCTAAACTATCGCCCCTTTAGCTGATAGGTTTGATGTCCTGTCATGTCCTTTCTTTAGGATAATATCCTAAACTATCACTTAGGCTGATAACCTAAACTATCACCCCTTCGACTGACAGGTTTGACGTCCTGTCATGTCCCTTCCTTAGGCTGATAACCTAAACTATCACTTAGGCTGATAACCTAAACTATCATTTAGGCTGATATCCTAAACTATCACTTAGGCTGATAACCTAAACTAGCACTCCTTCGGTTGACAGGTTTGATGTCCTATCATGTCCTTTCCTTAGGCTAATATCCTAAACTATCACTTAGGCTGATAACCTAAATTTTCACCCCTTCGACTGACAGGTTTGATGTCATGTCATGTTCTTTCCTTAGGTTGATATCCTAAACTATCATTTAGGCTGATATCCTAAACTATTACTTAGGCTGATAACCTAAACTATCACTCCTTCGGCTGACAGGTTTGATGTCTTGTCATGTCCTTTCCTTAGACTGATAGCCTAAACCATCATCCCTTCGGCTGATAGGTTTGATATCCTATCATGCCCATTCCTTAAGTTGATATTACCTGGGCTGATATCCCAAACTATTCAGTTGGCATCCATCATCGGTCTACCTCTCAGTCGGCAAGTCTGATATCTTACCAAGTATCCTTTCGGGCTGAAAGGTCTATCATTTGCCAAGTCCCCCTTGTCGTGCGACGAGCCCGACAATCTTGTCCAGACATCCCTTGGCATGAGTCGGGAAATCCCTCGTGCTCGCCTCCAAGGGCTGGTGGGCTACCCACTCGTCGACAGCATCGCCTTCATTAAATCATGCATCACCCGGCATCAGGGTCAACCCTTGTATCCGCATCATGCATGGGCCACGAGTCATGACTTTTGGTGCATCCACCGAATAAGTGGTTCACAGCCCCACAGCAAATACCATTCTCCTGCGAACTCAAGCGGGGTGTCTTGTCAACCCTGAGCATCGGTTTCGATTCCCTCGACCTCGCTTAGGGAGGGGCATCTGTAGACACCATGAATTTGCAGTCACTTGACAGCAAGGTCCTCTAAAAAGATGATTTGGTTGCGACCATAAAACCTAAACCCTGTCTTCACCAAAACCCAAAACCCACAAACCCACTCTAGCCCACACAAGCCCACTCTGACCTAATCAAAAATTAAAATCAAACAGAACTCATTTAAAACATTTAAAATCCAAATAAATTAAGGAAAACCCCAATTAAAACTCAAAGCTAAATAAAATCCACTTAAATCCACTTAAAATTCAAATTAATTAAGGAAAACCCCAATTAAAACTCAAAATGAAATAAAATCCACTTAAATCCACTTAAAATCCAAATTAAATAAGGAAAACCCTAATTAAAACCAATATTAAATAAAATCCACTTAAATCTACTTAAAATCCAATTTAATCAAGTGAAAATTCCAATTAAAACTCAAAATTAAATAAAATCCACTTAAATCCACTTAAAATCCAATTTAATCAAGTGAAAACCCTAATTAAAACCAAAATCAAATAAAATTCATTTAAATCATTTAAAATCTAAATTAATTAAGTAAAAACTCTAATTAAAACCAAAATCAAATAAAATCCATTTAAACCACTTAAAATCCAAGTTAATTAAGTTAAAACCCTGATCTAAGTTAATTAAAATCGTAATCAAGTAAAACTCAATAAAATCCCTTAAAAATTAAATCTAATTAAAAAGAAACCCTAATCTAAACAAAAATCAACAAAAAACCAATGAAATCAAAATCTAAGTCAAAACCCTAATAAAGACCAATTAAATCAAAATTTAGATTAAACCCCTAATTAATCAAGTAAAAAACCAATTAAATCTAAATTAAAACTCACACATAAAACTTTAATCCATTTAAATTCAGAAAAAATCTAAAAAAATAAAACCCAAAACCCTAATTTAAAATCAATTAATTAAACTCAAAACCCCATTTAAAATCCAAGTAACAATCCTAATTAAAACCTTAATTAAGCAAAACTCAATAAAATCCCTTAAAAATGAAATCTAATTAAATAAAAACCCAAATCTTTAATTAAATCAAGAGAAAATCAATTAAATCTGCATCTAAATAAAATCCTTAAGTAAATCATAGTAAAAACTAATTAAACCAAGATTAATCAAACCAAAACCATTTTAATCCATTTAAAACTAACGTAATCCAGTTAATTAAATTTAAATCACCAAATAAAACCTTAATCAACTTAAAAAGCTAAAACACAAATAAGTCTCTCCAAAATCTCAAATTAATCATTAATGATCAAATTAATCCAAAATTAAACTACTAAAACAAAACAAAAAAAAAACCAAAAAACACTAAAGCCCAATCGCTAGGCCCAATTCAAGCCTATACCCCACTCAATCAAAAACTTAGGAAAGCCAGAAAACTAATTTCGGCGACCGCCTTTATCTCCGACGAAATTCCGCAAACTCCGACGACATCCCGAAAACTTTGGAGCATATCTCATGGTCCCGTGATCTCTGGTCAACCTCCTCCAGCTCACGCCCGATCCAACGGTGCTCATTCGCTGAGGGGAGGAGGATCAACGACCCTGGAATGCCTTGCCGAAGTATAAAGCCCCTGTTGTCGATAGAGACCAGGAGGTTTTTGGCCACTGATCCTCCCCTATTTGAAAGCCTGGAAGAGAACCCATCGAGCCCTAGAACCCTAGCCACTTTCACCACATCCAGAGCTCCTTCTCAATCCCTCTTCGCAACTCAGGAGCCTCCCTGAACTGTTGTCGGAGCAGTCACCAGAGGAGCATCGTCGACAAGCTTTCGAGAGAGACACCCTTCTCAGTCAGGTAAGCCTCCCCTTCTAGTTCGAATCTTCTTCCTTTAGCCACGTTAGGTCCCTTTAAGCCCTTTGGATCGAGACTCGTTGGGGATACAAGCCCTGTACGCTGTCTCCTCCTTCTCCGGTGGTGGGTTCACCACCACCGACAAGGCCGCTGGCCTCCCGGACAGGAAGAGGTCCCTAAGGCCTCTCCTCCCCTTTCCTCCATTTGCTCTGAGTTCCCTTCATCTAAGAGGGGATCCCTTTGGCCTCCCGTGCCTGAGGACACTGTCGCCGCTCCATCGGCCGTCAACTCGTCATCGTTGCTTCATCATCAACCCCCCTCCGCCGTGGAGTCTCCTAGGGCGCTCCGATGGCGCCAGCTCTAGACCACCACCTTCGGAAGACCTGCCTCCTTTCCAAGTACTCCCTCAGCCCACCACGCCTCCTTCGCAGCTGTCGGAGCGGGGCCCTCGCCACTACAACTCTCGTCGCAGGTGCCAGAGGTGGGAGGAACACCTCAGACCTCCCCAGACCTCGCCGTCAGCACCAAGAGCCTCCTCGTATCGCTTTGATGCTCCTTCGACTCGTGCATCAGCCTCGCTATCTTTGGTACGCCTCTAGCCACTTCGCCGTCGTCTTCTCCGACGTCAATAGCTCCTCGCTAGAGCGCAAGGTGAGGGAGGCATCTCAGGCCTCCCCAGTCTTGCCCACCATTCTGGAAAGCTCCGCCGTGCCTCCCTTTAGCTTCCTAGGCCGTTGCCGGAGCCCTCAGGTCACTACACCGCAGTTGGGTCGTCGTCGGAGGTCGCACCGGAGTAAGAACGCCGGTGGTCCTTCGGTGAACTTTGAAGGATAGCTTTCGTTTAGATCCAGTTAGTTTTAGGACTTTCCAGTTAGGTCCTTAAATCATTTCTTTTAAGTCCTTTTTTATATTTAAGCCCTGTAGTTTTAAATAACTTTTGTTTCTTTATTTTGTTTATGTAAGAATTGCATATAGCTCTCTGCATATTTTAATTTTCTATCTTTATTACATTCATGCAATCTTTATCACATTTAGGTCCCTAAGATTAGGTTTTGCCTTGCACTTATGTCCTGAAGTTTTGCACTGAGCCCCTAGAACTTTTAAAAATGAGTTTTCTTTGTAAAATTTACATTCTGAGCCTTGAAAGATTTTAAAATCACACTGACCATCATAAAAGTTTAATTTTTATCACATTGAAGCCCTGATATTTTGCATGTAAGTCCCTGGATTCACAACATATAGTCCTTGAGCATAGAAAATTTGCATCCAGACCCTTAGATTAATCTCAAATCCATCATTTAGGGTTTCAATTGTTTCCTCACATATTTTTGATATTTTCCACTTATTGCATTTCATATTTTGCACTTAATCATAGATTTCATTTAAAATCATGTTTGCATTGTAAATTGATCTTTAGTTTCATATTTTAGTTACATTTGCACTTATGTGTGAATTTTGCACATTAGAGCCTAAGTTTTCAGGAAATTACCAAGGTGCAATTCTCACACATCTCAGTGCCACATTTTCATTTGATCCATCATCTGCACATTAGAATAGAAGTCATTGAATATATTTTGATCTAGGTTTTCACCCTTTTTGTGAATTTTGCATTTTATTCCTTGTACTTGTCCTATACTATGTTTACATCATTTTATTGTTTTTAAGACCTTGTCCTTTTCATGTTTTCTTGCAAATAACACTTTCATGACATTTTGCATACATTTTGGCATATCTCAGACCATGCATCATCCCCATACATGCATTTATCACATTTGGCCATTGAAATGACCAAATTGCCCTTGTGTCACCAATTCATGTACTTACATGTTAGTTCTTGCATTAAGTCATGCATAACCTTTGTCTAAGTCATTCCTCAGCACCTTTTACACATTTAGGTACATATTCATGCATTTTGCATAGTTTTCATCATGTTTGCATTGCCTCATCTTTTTAGAGCGAGCCTGCATCGTATGTGGTTTTCTGTGGATTTATTCCTTGTTTCGTTTTCAGAATCCTTCACCCAACATTTGATTTGATTTCCTTCATTCCTACATTTTGGATTTTTTTTGATTTGATTTGGATTTCATTGCCTGAGGGCATACACTAACTGACCTAAAGGTCCACATTGGCCCAATCACGGATTATTCTCCTTGTTTTGATTTTCACGACCTTTTCCCTGATTCTGATGACTTGGGTTGGCCCCACATTGGACTTGCTTAGTATCGATATGGTTTTCTCGAGCATTCTTTCCAAAAACACTGTCATTTTATGTGATTTTCTTCACATGTCACCGTTTGCCTATTTTACGTGGATTTCTTTGCAATTTTTCCGTTCTGGTTTCTGTGATGTTTTCCACGATTATAATGATTTGGGTTTATCGCATTTTTGATGCTCTTGATGTCGGTGTGGTTTTCCAGAGCATTCTTTTCAAAAACATCGTCATTTTATGTGAATTTCTTCACATGTCACAGTTTACGTGTTTTGCGTGGACTTCTTTGCAGTTTTTTCGTCTTGATTTTCGCTATGTTTTCTATGATTCTAACGATTTGAGTTGGTTGTATTTTTGATTCTCTTGAGGTTTGTATAATTTCTTGAGCCTTTCTCGCCAAACACCTCGTCATTCCATGTGATTTTCTTTGTTGTATCTTATTTCACGATTTCATCATTTCGTGTGGATTTCTTCGTAGTTTTTGCATACCATCTTGCTCATCCATCTAGTCTTGACTTGGCATCCATATTGGCATGATTAGAGCACAATTTTGGTTTAACAAACATTCATTCAGCCTCTAGCAAGCGAATTTGACTAGAAAGATCGAGTTTTTCGGGCGTATGGGGTGCCTAACACCTTTCCTATGCATAATAGGAATCCTTACCAATCCTCTGTTTAGTAGGCATCTGGACTTCACATTTGCATCTCATGCATTCATCTTTTGTGGTTTGTTTGTGGTTTTCCTCGTCTTTCCCTTAAAAGACTAGGTGGCAACTTTTTTTCTTCTCGTTTTTATCCTATCTTGCGCCTTCGCCATCCTAGTATGGCTGTGGCCTCCCCCTTTTAGGGCGACTCTATGTTGGATCTTCGGGTGGGCATGGTCACAAATGGTATACCACCTTATTTTGGAACACCAAGGATTAGAGAATTTAATATTCCACGGTGCCCTTGTAATATATAGGACATGTGTTTTATGTCCTTTCTCTCCTGATTGTCCAAATATTGTCACAATTTCCTTCAAGGACATAGAAAGCTATGAGATTTTAATGAGATGTGCTGAGGATGAGTTTCAACACTGTCTAGCCTTTCTTTGAGTTTCCTTGCACAATCTTGAGAATTCTTGGTTTTGAGATAGAGGTGGTAAGACAAAGTGAGCATGGTCAACAAGAGACCATTCTATGCTACTTTATGATGTTTAACTGCAAGTGATGGAAGTTTGCATGTTTGTCAAGCCCGAAGACAATCATATGTTTCCTCAAATCGTTTGCAATAAGTACATGGATGTAAATTGCAACCAGATTAAAATGATTAAGTTAAAAGTTACTATAGTAGTAAGTTCACAATTTTATATACTCCTTAAAACTTTTTGAATTAGTTGGTTAAGAGCATGAGATTAGTTGATGTTACAATCTCCTCAACTTTATTTTGCACATTCTCTTCAGGGTTTCATAACAATCTTGTTCAAGAAAACTATGTATTGCAGGACTCTAGAAATGATGGTGAGCTTGCTACAGTGGTGGTTTACTGTTAGGATCTTAGGCTTCACTAGAGGGGGGAATAGTGAATTAAGAATAATTTGGCATTTTAAAGTGTATTTCACAATATCAAGCAATCAACAAGTAAATAGAATTGAGTATTAAACTAAAGCATACATAGAAGGGGATGAGAGCCAATGAAAATATACACAAAGGATTAATAGTGGTTCAGCCTCCTCGACCTAGTCTACTCCTCGAGAATCCCTCGAGAGTTTCTCTATTCTTATCTTGTTCTAGGCCAAGATCCTGCTATTACACTTCCTTGATGAACCCTCGTCAAGACTCCGCAAAAATCGCAGATACCTCTTCTCACAATCGAAGAAGAGAGGAATCAATAAATATAAAAATTACAACACTTATTTTTCCTACTTCTCCCAAATATATTGACAAGGTTGATGGATGACAGTAAGGCTTCTTGCTCAACAGCAGAAAATAAGCTTGGAGAACACTTGGAACTCTTCTCTTAAAGGGTGGGAATGGAATTCTAGAGTCTTGGTATGATGTAGGAGGTATTAGTATGTTTATAGGTGATGAATGGGGACCTATTTATAAGAAAACATGGGTAAATGTGTTTGATGTCTTTCTAACGTTCACAAATGGTCACTGATTCGGTACACCAAAATAATTCAGTATGCCGATTTTACACTGAATTCTGCAACGATCGGGTAAACTGATAGACTGGTGATTTTCAATATGTTGTTTTGGTCATTTTCGGGATTTTACTAACCATCTTGATTTTGGTATACCAGGTAATTTTGTTATGTCGAAATGTCCTGTTTTAGCCTAATTATAGGTGTGATCTATGAATGATGGGTTTTAGGACTAAGGCTATTTTCCTAAGGTATTATAGGGGTATTTGGGAGATTATTACAAATTCCTAGAATACAACATATTATAATTACATTACACTTAATTTACAACAAAAAATTTGGTCTTCATTCTTCAATACATTTTACTTGTAACATCTGTGCCTGGAATTTTCCATTTTATTTAAACCATGGATTTCTTGTGATTATTGAATATGGTTTATTAATGGTTAATTCAGTTTGAGTTGTTTGGTTGTGGTTCTTCCCTGTGTGTTGTGCCCTTGGTTTCTCCCCTG
>JAMKQA010027695.1:0-25338 GCA_024699735.1 Posidonia australis
CCTTATTGTTTTTGCATGATTTTTCATGTTATGGTTTTCCTTGTCTTCCATAATAGACTAGGTGGCGACTCCTGCATTTCTGCATTTGTTTTGTTTTTCGACGTGATTTTGCCGACCGATTTCGCATTCTTTTGTGGAATCTCCTCGCCGACATGGTTACAGAATGTAAATATTGAATGCTGCAATAGACTACAGGAAACTCAACTTGTCAAACAAATCATTTAAAGCACTAAAATTAAATTAAGATTTATTAAATGGTTAAACCACAAACCGATTTTCAATGGTTCGATTTAGTTCGATTTCAATAGATACAATGATTCGGTTCGGTTTGAAAATTGTTCAAATCGAACTATATGGTTTGGTTTGTAGTTTTGTGAACCAAATCGAACCGTATCTACTCCTATAAGGCATGTGAAATCAATGACCTTGGGCTACTCGAGTTGGGTAAAGACATTCATGTATGAATCAGCATGAAAGAAACACATTCATTAAAAAGTAATAATCCATGTAACCTAGCTAGGAGTAGTTGGCGAAACAAACCTAACCTAACCTAACCTAGCCGTGCCGTGTCAATTGCAGCCAGCTGGCCCGTTCGGACCCCGGGGCGGAAAAGTCGAAGACGATCTCCCCTCCCTGCAGCAGTGCTGCGTGACCCCCCCTCTCATCGAGCCGCCTAGTTCTCATCTCTCTAAATTCAAAGCTCTCCATTGCACTTACGCACACTCCCCCGCCCCCCAACTCCCCCACAGCTTCGGTTTCTCCGCCATTTTCTTCTCTTTGCGAAGGTATAACTATACATTCGCCCTTCCTCTCTTCTCTCCCATCCTCCGGCATTCTCCTCTCCGCGCAACACGATCACGTCAACGATGGCTTCGATCTCGGTTCCTTGCCCCAAGTGCTCTCCTCTCCCCGCCAAACCCACGCCCGCGACGCGGCATTCCTTCGTTCCGGTTTCCACTCCCTCTCTACCTCACCGTCAGGTGTTCCTTTTGGAGCTTGTTTCTTTTTCTTCTTTCGCTGAATTGTTAACTAAATCTATGTTTCGGCCATGTTTCTTTCTTCTGTCGTGAACAAAAACGAAAAAAAAGTTTCTTCTCTTCTACTTCTTTGTTCAGCATAATTGCCAAAAGTCACACAGATTCTGCTTTTTGATGCGATCCGGGTCTCAGCGGCGGATCACGGTTCACCTGTCATTGGCCGTACAAGACTCGAGGCAGCTGGCACCTGAGCCGAGAGCCGACGGCATACGTAGAGAGCCGAGAGCCGAGAGCCGAGAGCCGAGAGCCGAGAGCATATCTTTTCGGTTGCATCCTTCCACTTCCTGTTTTGCTTTCTGTTTTGTTTGTTATTAGCTGTAGCCACTAACTAACGGACACGTGTCCATTCTATAGGGCTTATTCTTCTAACCGAGTATTAAGGTTTGTTTGTGCCTACTAAAGGAAATGGAAAATACTAGTTAAAAGGAAATAAAAGGAAACAAAAACTACCAGAATTTACTTTTCGTTTGATCAAATTTCTGACGTCTGTCATTGGAATCAAATAGAAAATAAAAGTTGTGTATTTGTACTTGTCAATGGAAATTGAAGAAAGTAATTTTAATTTATCCAAATAAACATAAGTATCTTCAATTTTATAATAATAATAGAACTAACGAAATTACATAATCAACGAAATCACATAGAATTAGTGATATTAATCCACATTTGATCAGCTATCGTTTTTTTTGTTCTTGAGATAAACCCATACCTTTATATGTCTCTTTAGCTTCATCATCATTGTCTTCCTAATAAGTTTGTACTTGATTTAAAAATTGATCTTTAATGGTCTCTTCAATTTCCTCTAACTCATATTCAAGATCTTCAAGTAAATCAAATTTATCTTCTCTATGAATGAAATTATGTAACAAAAAAAATAACAACACTATTTTAATGGTGAATTTTTTTATTACTTCTACAAATGTCTCTGACTTTATCTTTTCATCTGTTACTTTTCCAAAGTTATTAATAAGTGCATCACATAATATTTCAAACATGATATCATCATGTTTCCCATTTGATACAAAAGAACGATTCTTTGGTTATGCCATTTTTCATATTTAGTCATATCTATCATACATTGTCAATACAATACACATAAAAACATATCAAATAAAATCAGAACATAATCTCACATAAAAAATTGTCAAACAATACCCACATATCTATTCAAGTGAATAATACCCACATAATATAAATCCTGTATGTAATGGTAAATAATACTCCATAATATCGATTCAAATCAAGATAGCAACAAGTAATGGTGTAAATTTAAAAAACAGCTGCATTAATCTATAAACCCTGTACCTTCCTTCCTTATTTGTCTAGACTCCACTTACCAATTAAGTAAAAAAAAGGCTTTTACTTTTAGAACAGTAAGCAAGTTGCAACTTTGTACACAATTTAAGCTTAAGAAGAATGTAACATTAACAAGGGGAAAGTTACAACAAACTGAATTAAAAGAATGTAAGCAAGTTGCGCATAAAAAATCATCTAAGCACAGGAAGAATGTAAGCAAGTTGCAACTTTTTACAGGGGCATTAATCCAAAATATGTATGATTTGAATTCAACATTAACAAACAAATTGTCAGTAGATTACAACAAATTGAAAATATCTATGAAAAATTCAATTCAACATACAACAAATTGACAGCATATTACATTAAAACATGTCTATATATATATATCATATTTATATATCTTGCCCTTTGCATTTTTTCGCAATATCATTCCACAAGAAATGCAAAAGCTGCCAAAGCATCTCCTTCATTTTTGATCGTCAACGATTTAAAGCATTTGAAAAACTTGAAGGAAAAAAGAACAACCAAAGCATCAAAGCCAACCAAGTATTAAAGACGACTGCCATTTTTCCCATAGGATTTGTGAGGAGGGATCAGGGAAGAAATTGATGAAGGAAGGGAAGAGAGACGAAAAAGAATCCATGAAAAAGAGCAAAGACGATTCCAACTTTGAGCTCTGGTACGATCTCCGGGCCATCACCACATACCGTAGGTTAACTATGATTTCTACTGTCGGAGGGGTTAAGGTTTGGTGTGTGGTGATGCGAGAGAGAGTGAGAGCAATACATTGGTGCTGTGGAAAGAAACTGAGAGTGTTTGATTCTTGTGGATGCATGAAGTGAGGAATGGGGACTGTTTGGTGGAAGCGGAGAATGGATGTATGGAGGAAGGGAGAACTACATTTCGTTCTCTCTTTTTGGGTAACAGAGGAAGGAAGGGGGACTTGTGGATGTATAGATGGAGGAAGGGGGACTCGTGATTGGGTGTGTGGGTGGAGTGTCAGAGAGGAGGTGTATTAGGGATTGGAGGCTCAAGTGTTGAAAAACCCATGACCTCCTAAAAACAGCCCATGAAAAAAAAAAAAAAACAAATCTGCTGAAGAGAAGGAGCTTGTTGGAGAGGATGAAGAAGAAGAGCTTGCCAGAGGGGAACGAAGGTGGAGTGCCGAGAACTTGTTCGTTGTCTAATGACAGGAGGTTGAGAACTCGTGAGTGCTGGAGAGGATAGGAGGCGTATGTGAGAGAATTTTCCATTCAAATTCAAGTCTTAGACCACAGAAACAAAAATCCTCTCGTCTTTTATACTTGGAAAACAACAAAAAAATATTTTCCTTTCCGGATGAGGCACAAACATTAACAAAAAAAAAAAAAGTCGAATGGAAAATGTTTGCCTTTCCTTCGGTTTCTAATGATACAACCCCCCCACCCCTTTAGAACAACCGTGGATCAGTGAAAGCACCATTGGGAAGAGACGGAACTCAAACCGTCCTCCTCAGTCCGCACGGAGGTCGGAGTTACTCCGGTTACTCCACCATCATATCAATTTGTGCATTGTGAATTGAATTATTTTTTTTTACTGACTGATGTGATCGTTAATGGAATATGATACCAACGAGGAAGACCCAGATGATGTTATTTTGAACAGTAAGCATTCCACAGTTTCCTTAGACTGATAGTTGGATAGGGGTATGTTACAAAGTGTCTAGCGAGGCGAGATCGAGAGCATGTAGCAGGATGGGCATGTACAAACCAATTCAAGTTCACCAGGAACTACAGCAATGTGGAATGTATAGCACAATGGACACACATGAAATGATTAATCAAAGGATACATGCCATCAAAATTTTACGAAAAAAAGGGAAGCTTTGACTGTCATGATGGCTGTCATGATGTATAATGTTTATAATGTGGGGAACTACAAAGTATGCATGTGTACAAAGTAGAAACTCATGAAGTAAAGTGCATACGGTGATGATGGATGCCATAGGTGAAGGTTTAGGCTTCAGGCTTAGATAGTTTGTCACAAAGTGTTGACAAGCTGTTGTGTTGGTTATTGTCCTTGAAATGGATGCAATGACATGATAGATTAGTTGTGCTGAGGCACTTCTGCACATGAACGTATAAGATGGTGTATGAAATGGACAATGATCGCTGTTAGAGTTCTTGTAGGATAGGAGTTTTAATGTAAATAGGCTGATGAATAGGTAATTTTCAACCAAGATACATTTGAGGCAATTTCATCTTCTGCTGAACCTTTTATGTATTTAGTTTCATTTCATTCTTAGAGTCCGTTTGGCAGAGTTTCAATTTTTGAACTCAAGTGTAGAAGTTAACTTCTGACTAAAAGCTGTCATACCTTAACTTCTGAAAATGTTAAGGAATAACTGTTCTAAAAGCTTACATGCTTCTAAGAAGTTAGTAGTGTTTGGTAGAGTCGTTGAATCATTTTAACTTCTGAAGAGAAACTATATGTTTAAAAACTGTCTACAAGTTCTACTAAATAGACCCTTAGTTATAGATAAGGGTATTATTAGGATCGTGCACCGTATGGTATCTCATACATATACAATTGGCCTTGTGAACAAGTCAACTTTAGAGTGAAACTTATGTAGAAAGAGCATATTAGGAGCATTGCTCTAAAAAATGTCTGTTTAAACATGTTTTACATGACACCATTTTTTGAGTGAAAACAGGTTGTTTTCTGATAGAATGAAAATGACTTCTTATCATTGACATAATTTGTACATCAAGGTACTTGGTTGTTTACCTTTGCTTGTCACTTTTTTAGTTATTTAATTTATGTTATTGAATTAAGTACTAATGGGTGAATGATAGTTACACACTCATGGTTGAATAATAATTATAGATATTTAATTTATGTTTTTTCAATCAAAGTACTTCTATTTGAATGATGGTTTCAAATAGTGTGGTAATGCGATAAACGTTGTTGGTTGTATGCATTTCATACATTTTTTTAATATTTTGTTTAATTTCAACTGTACTTTCATTTAATGCCTGTTTACACTCCTGTTTTTTCAAAAGATGTTTAGAAACCCAATCTGTGTAGAGTTTTTCCAATTTTTAAAACATTGGTTATGAATGCTTTCTTTAACTGGTCATGGCACTTGGCAGCTCCTCCATTGTGGATAAATGGGAGCCTGAGGAGGGTCTGCACGATGAGTTTTAAGAGTGAGCTTTCCGTAGTGCTAACAGCAGTAGTGTTGAATGAATCTTATTCATAGCATTTCCATTAGCGAAGATAATTTACATAAAAGCTCTTTAAAAGATCTAATCTTCTCATAGCATTTCCGTTGGCAGAATGCAGAATGAATTCATATAATCCGTTTTTGACCATGTAATCATAATTACTTCCTTTCAGATGTTGTTACAACTAAACTTCATTCTTTGTGCTAATCCTAACCGTGTTCTTTCTCACCGACAATAGTGCTTTTCACGTTTCTCTTGTTCAGCTTTAACAAAGAAACAAGTGGTTGTATCACTTTTTTCAAAAGATGCTTGCTAGAATGGTCATGTGCACAACATGCTTCTTCTTTCAATCTGCTCTTATTTATTTTCTGTTTTCAAACTTCTGATGCAGTTGAAAAAGTGGAAGGGGAATGTTGCTTTGAAGGCGCAAACTAGTGAGGTAATTGGTTGATAATTTATAATTTTTTTGATGAAGCACTGTAGCACTGAACCTGGAAATTATTTATAGGTTGTTGAAAGTTCGGCAAATTCTAAACCCGTCACCGAGCCTCTTTCAGTAAATTTGGAAGCACAATTATCTGATCCAAAGGATCCTGGGCTAACAAATGGAGCTGTGCCTCCTACCACTATAGGTTCCAGCATTTCTACATTTTTAGCTGAAGTGACGAACATAATTAAGTAAGCTTGCATCCATTCTTACTTGATTACAATTTTCATTTCTATCTTGAAAATAAACTAATATTTTTATTTAACATTGAAAGAGTTGTCCATACATTGGCATATATTTTTTATCGCAATTATGATTCCTTTTCTGTGAAAAATATAGTTGAAAGCCTGAATATTATTTCAACTTTTATTGCATGCACACATGTTAAGAATATATATAGCGTTTACAATCCCACATATCAAGGGATATGAAAGATATCGCAAATCAAATACAAAATTCAAAAAGATAGGGTTGCCAAGAATCTCAAAACAGGCACACATCTAATCAATTTGAATCCCTAAATTTTCTTTGGCCATTACTCTCCCACAAGCTGTTGGGGCATTTATGAGCCAGCAATTTGGCCCGTAGTGTCTGAAATAGAGTTGTAGAAAAAGTTTTAGTGAAGATATTGACTATTTGATCTACAGAAGACACAAACTGCACATTGAGTTGTCCTTGAGCTACTTGTTTTTTAACAAAATGATAGTCAAATTCAATATGCTTCATTTGGAGGACATGAAAGACAGGATTGATAGTCAAGTGTACAGCAGAGATATTATCACACCAAAGAGTTGGAGGAGTAGATAATTGAACATCAAGATCAGAGAGTACATTTTAAATCCAAATGATCTTGCAAGTGGTGTTAGCCAATCCTTTGTATTCAGATTCAGTGTTAAAATTTGCAACCGCCTTTGCTTCTTAGAACTCCAAGAGATCAGATTGGTTTTGAGGAAGATGCCATAGCCACTAACTGAACGTCTATTAGGGGAATCATTAGCCCAATTTGCGTTTGAATATACATGAAGAGTTGAAGAAGCAGGCTGGGGAAAATGAAAGCCATGATCGATTGTGTCCTTTAGATACCAAAGAAGACGTTTAACAACAGTCCAATGAACATTTGTTGGTAGATGCATGTGCTGATGACTAGTCAAGGTGAGACACTGAAGAGCACCAACAATACTCCAATAAAGAGTGAGATTGGGAAAAGGGTCAGCATCACTGGGAGAAGGGTCAGCACACTGAAGAACACCCAACCATAGGTGTAGAAGCAGATTTAGCAACATGCATGTGAGTACACCGTAGAAGCTCAAAAATATACTTGGATTGTGCACATGTAATGCCGAAAGTAGAGGTAAACTTCAATCCCAAGAAAGAAACTAAGGGGACCTAAATCCTTCCTAGTAAACTCCTAGTTAAGAGAGTGAAGGAGGAATCAATGGGAGCCCTGCACTAGGATCATATCATCAACGTAGATGAGCATAATGTAGTCAGGGCGATGTTTGATGAACAATGAAGTGTCAACACGATATGCCACAAATCCAAGATGTTCAATAAGGAATTGAGGCATTGAAATCATGCACAAAGTGCTACAAAGTGCGTTGCAGTTGACACAACATGTAAGGATTGGAAGTGTCAATAAGTCCAAGAGGTTGTTTCATAAACACTACCTCATCAAGGTTGCCATGAAGTAAAGTGCTCTTCACATCTAGTTGTCGAATAGACCAACCAACAGGTAAAGCCAAGGAGAGAACAATGCGAACGACTAGCTTGATGACCAGATGGAATGTGTCAGTGTAGTCAAGGCCTTCTTGTTAACTATAACCTTTGGCAATAAGACAAACCTTGTAACGATCAATAGTGTTGTTAGATTTCTTCTTTACTTTAAAGATCTATTTACACCTAATAATGTTACCATCAGTAAGCGGGGGAACAAGAGTCCAAGTGCCGTTGTTGAGAAGAGCACTGTATTCATCACACATAACTTCATGCCAACGAGGGTCCTTTGTAGCTTGAGAAAGACATGATGGTTCTAGTTCAGACGTCTGAACAGTGATGGCTATAGGATGGCATGGTGTGACAACAAGAGCTACAGATAGATGAGAGCCATCTTGTGAACGTGTGATCATAGCATGAGACGACGAAGTGGTAGAAGAGCTACTCGGTCTTGAACCAGCAAGAGGAGCAGCACATGATTGTTGTTGTGGTGAATCAATATTTGTTAAAGTTGGAAATGAGGCAGGGATGGTGGAATGTTGATGTTAATACACGTGCAAGGGTTAACTTGCCTAAGTTTGCGTGGCGAAAGGAGGTCGGGTCGTTGGACATGGTATTGTATTAGGCCCCACGTGCATGAGGTCAAGAGGTTGATCCACGACTAAGGAGGTGCCTGTAAGAGTTGAACCACTAGTATGGAATATAGACGGGGAAGGAGAATTGATTTCCACTGGCAAAGGAATTGGAGGTGGAGGCATGGGTGAAGATGACAGGGAAGGGTCATAAGGAGGGGATTTTTGAAAGAGAAAATGCTCCTCATGAAAAAATACCTGTTGAGAATGAAAAGTACAATCAGATGTTGGTTTAACACAACGATACCCAACATATTCACTAGGATAACCAAGAAACACACAAGGAAGTGAGCAAACATCCAACTTGTGTACAAAGTAGGGTTGTAAATAAGGAAAACAAAGGCAACCAAAAGAACGAAGAGTTTTGTATGTAGGTGGTGAACGAATAAGAACTTTCCAAGGAGAGATAAAACAAAGACTTTTCGTGGGGATACGATTAATGAGATACACAGTTGTTTTGAAACCATAATTCCAATAGATATTAGGAACATTCGATTGTATTAGTAAAGCAACTCTAATTTCAACAATGTGATGGTGTTTACATTAGTCACACCATTTTGTTGAGGAATATGGAGACATGAAATACAATACCCAATGCCATGCAACAATAGTTTAGACTAAAGTCGTTTAGATAAAAATTCTGCAGCACCATCAACTTGAAGAAACTTTATTTTCAAGTTCAAAATATTTTTCATATGAATGTGAAATTTAACAAACACATCATACACATCAGAATGAGAAATGAGATGACAAAACCATGAGAATTTGGAATAATCATCACAAAAATGAATGTAATAATGAAAACTAGTGGAAGAAGTAGCCAAGGCAGGTCTCCAAATATCACAATGAATTAATTCTAATGGTTTAAGAGAAATAGTAGGAGATAATAAAAGCGGAAGATGATGACATTTGCTCATTACTATAAGTCAAGTAAGATCTATTTAAAGAACAAACATTAGTAGACTCTTTAGACAAAATACGATGAACCATATCAGACGATGGATGCCCTAAATGATGGATGCCCCAAATGATGATGTCACATAGTAAACGAAGGTGAGGAAATGGTTGACGCTATAAGTGCAATATGTGACCGATCAGAGGTGTCCGTAGAGAGACAATAAAGACCATCACAAAAAGGTCATTAGAGAAGTAGTTTGTTGGTGCAAGAGTCCTTCATAAGACAAAAAGAAGGATGAAATTGAAAGAAACAGTTATTATCATGACAGAATATCGAAACAGAAAGTAAGTTTTTCGAAATAGAAGGAATACATAAAATAGCACGTAAGTGAAAGACACGATCATTGAAAGAGAAGGAAGAAGTGTCTGTATGGGAAATCATCAAACCTGATCCATCACCTATATAAACTTTTTTGGAATCACCATATTTTGATTAGAGAGACAAGTTACCAAAGTTATTGGTAATAGGTTGGATGAGCGTGGGACTCGGTAAAAGAGTGGCATTAGCTTGGAAAGTAGGAGGATAGTTTTGATTAAATCACTAGTAGCAATTTTCAACAACATGGCCAACACGATTGTAGAGTTGGCATCAAGGTCTGTCACGATTGTTCTAGTTACGAGTGAAATTTGTTGAGAAGATGAGTGCACACGAGTGTTGCTGGAACTGTGAGGAAGAGATGTTGAGGGCAGAGTGGTATTATGGAATTGCACGTGGGATACAAGACGTGCCATAGTAGAGGTAGTTGTGATGGAAGAGGAGCAGCGCTGATAAAAGAGAAGGGCCACCTTATGCGTCAAAAGAAGACCATGCAACATTTCTTATGTATGGGAAATACTAGAAGCAATAAGGGCGGTGCAAAACTGAGTGTATTCAAGACGAAGGCCAAAGATAAGGGTGATCGTGCATTCATTATCAGAGTTTGGACACCCGATGGCTGTGAGGTTGTTAACAATCATCTTGACTTGCTTCAAGACATGGTGAGATAACCCTTTCAGAGATGGTAGAACTGCAACCAGAGTTGCATCACTCGTGCATTATTTTGTTGAGAGAACGATTGTTCCAAAGTCTTTCCAGGCGGCATGAGAGGAATCAAGCGTGATGAGTTAGGGAATGATCAAGTTGTCTATGGAATTGAGAAACCATTCGAGGGCAAGTTGATCACGAACCATCCACGGATGATAGGCTGAATTTGGTGTCACAGGGCCTTTGTCATCATTAGAGGAGAGGGTGGCTGAAGGAAGCAGAAGATGGGGAAGGAGGGGAGGGCACGACGACAGCCATTGAGATTAGAGGTGTCGTTAGACAGTGGCTCTTGATACCATGGAGGGCTGAATATTATTTCAACTTTTATAGCATATACAAATGTTAACAATGTATATTGCGTTTACAATCCCACATATCAAGGGACATTGAAGATATTGAAATCAAATAAAAGCAAATACAAAATTCAAAAAGATATGGTTGCTGAGAATCCCAAAACAGACACAAACAGAATCAATTTGAATCCCTAAAATAGTAAATGAAGCTGTTTTCTTTCATGTTGAAAAAAGTTGATATCGTGTGGTTGTGGATGTATTTTGTCATGTTAACTACTAATTATTAAATATTGTATTTCTTTAATGCATTCTATAGTTTAAGCATTCTTAACATTGTCATTGCACTTGCTCAGAATGAAATACTCTTGTAGCTAAACTTGGTTAGAGTAGCCTGATCACTGTTTTATATTCTATATTCCAACTTGTAATATACTTTAGGTGCCACTTCTCTGTATTTCATGCACATGTATATACCCATGAATGATTGAGAGGCTGCTCGTAGATAGAAATTTCCTCTAGCATTTCTAGCCTGGTGTAGCATGTTTGCTGAACCCTGGAACTTTGTCCAAGTAGGAGTGCAACTTGGGTTGGGTTTAACTTTCACAAAGTCCAGAACCAACCATACCTGATTATTTCTACGTAAGATACAATTGGTTTCGTTTAGTTCAGTTCAACACATGGTAATTCAAGACAAGTCAATTGGTTCTCACCTATGTTTTTAATGCAACAAATGCAGAATATAAGTACATTCATATACTCTTGTTCACATTTCGTATTTCTTGATAAAAATATGATGTTTTAGCAAAAAATTGAAAAGCGGAATAAGAATATCACCATTAAACATCCTCTATGTATAGAAAGATAAATGGAAAAATAAATTCAAGTGAATGCATGTATGTGATAATGATAGTATCGAGGTAATTTGTTTGATAATATTTAGATAATTAGTTATTTTATGTTGCGATTTAGTTGTATGGTTAATTATATCTTTTGTATTCGATATTTTATCTTGCTATTTAGTTGTAAAGTGTTATCTTTTATTTGAATTTGTAATTGAGTATCTTATATAAGGAAACCAACTTTCTATTGTCAAACAGTTTGGATAATGATTTGAAATGATTGATATTTGATATTCTTAAGTAGAGATTGAAGTCTCTCTTGTTTGGGAATCTAGTTGATTTCCTTGAAGATTAGATTGTAGTCAATTATTGTTGTCTTAAATTAAAATGTAATTCGATTCTCGCTTGCTATCCCACACCAATTGATATCAAAGTAAAGTAATGTCTCCTCCAAGATCAGAAATTACCATAGATTTCTTTTTTGCATTCTCAATGTCACCACCACTACTTTAGTCACCTCTCTGCTGCCACCACGGTTCTACTTACCACCACCATTACCACTACTACACCACCGTATATCCACCATTGCACCATGGCCACCACCACCACATACCTGTTGTCACCTCCCCTATCCGCACCATCGGCCCCAACCACCCTGCCTCGCCACCGCAGCACATGCACTCCACTGTCCATCATCACATAGCAATCCCACCCATACTTCACCGTCGTCCACCGTATGCATTCGGTTACGAACGCCACTGCTGTCATTGCCTCTGTGCATTGGGCATTTGTGCATCCTTGTGACAGTATTGGGCGTTCATGCAAGATTTGGATCTACCATACATTTAATATTTTTCAAGTACATTGTGTACGTCTCTTATGCATATAGAAATTGACGTTTCCTCTGTTCTTGTGTGTGATTCTGTTCCCTGGTGCTTATTGATCAAGCAGAGAACTAACTGCTGATTAAAAATAGTTTGCAGTGGAAAGCATCTGTACCTACTAACAGGGTTCCTTTCACTATCCCATCTTGTCAAGAGAAAAGAATGTACAGGCCTTATTTTGTACCAGTCAAGGAGTGATAAGAAAAAGAGGAAGAAGAAGGATGATGCACTTCTTTATTCTTCATAACCAATGAAATAAACAATGCTAAACCAAACTTCCCTCGCATAAGGACAATAAACTCCTATTTCAAAATGAAAATTTATTTCAAACCTAATCCTAATTTTGAAAAGATATCTACTCCTAAAATATAACCTAGTAACTAGTTAGAGATAAATTACTGCTTTCCTAATTTAAATCATATTAAAATCAAATATCTTCTGTATCTAATTATATTTGTCAAAGAGTCATAAGGACCAAAAGTCCATGTTATATTTCCAAATCAGATTGATCTTCTAGATATACCGAATAATTAATGTCTCAATTCTCCCTTTGTAAAGATCATTTAAGAATGCCATATATAGGTGTATCCATGCTGTAACAAATATCAGTCACGGTGTATTTGGACTTCAATCACTGCAGGCTTGCAGACACATTCTTCATCACCATGTCATGATATTTGATGCCATAGACATCCAGTTGGACCTTGTTATCTAGTAGACATGGTTGTATCCTTGAATCTCTTATACAACAAACAATTTTTGTACGCTCAATCTGTGTTTGAGACATATTAACCCTTGTGTAATTGTCTCGAATGCAAACTTCTTCAACTGGAACTTATTTGCATCATCATTAATAAATACCTTAAATGTAAATCGCAAAACATCATACTGGACTGCATCCTCAAATACCCCAATAGAAGGAAAAAAAAAAACAAACCTTTGCACGAGTCTCCCACCAATGCAGAGTCCATATATATGTTACTTTACCTTTGCATGCGGTGAGAGTTTACTTGTGACTAACTTGACCTTTGACCTTTAAGGTCACAACGGAGCAACCTAACCGTTTACAAAGGATTGTCATCTCAAATTCCCTAACATCTTTAGAACAATGATTTGTCTCATACCTACAAATTTGGTTTGTTAATCTATACAACCCTAACATATGATAAAGAACATCAAAGCTTTTCTCTTCCAATTTTGTCTCTTTTGTTTTATTTGTTATTTTTCAACTTGATTTTATAAAAAGTGTTTTTTAATGTAGAGTTGCCATGATTTCCTTTCAGTTTTGGTATCTAAATTTCCAACATTTAATGATATTACAAACTTATCCAATTACAAGCTTCTAACCAATGGTTATTCTTGAAGGTTTAACTAGTAAAGATAAGCTACAGGAAAAAATGGAATTATGAAAAAAGGATGTAAACTTTGAAAGCTATTCTCAGATATTGAAAACTTAGACATCTAACTAAAAAGGTCTAGTCTTGCACTTTTTGGTGTTGACTATTCTAGTCTCCCCCTCACGTGTGGCCTCTTTTGTTTCCAACAAGTGCCCTTGTTTAGATACTAGTGGACTAAAATTCTTTGGGCCTCGTATGACTCTAATATTATATCCAAATTACGACATTTGAACTCAAAATCAATTAGCAATGAGTGGAAAAGTACATTTATATATTAATACAAGTCTGGCCTCTACACTGTTTGATGTGGGAACATTCTAAAATCAAAAACATCACTGAAATACTTAGACTCTTGTTGCATCCCACTGTCTCTTGGTAGTTCAATTGTTAAAGTTTTTTTAGCTTACATTCTTGTAAGGTTAATGTTAAATGCATTAGTAATAAGCCAATATAGGTTATACGGGTAAACGGGTATCCATATAACCATGTCTTATATGTTGATGTATATGTATGTAACTCTATTGATCATGTAATGCAAGCATCTCTTAACCCATAACATGGTGTTAGAGCAACAAGGGTTAGATTAATACCTAATCCCAACCCACCCGTCCCTTCCCACAGTCGTCGGACAACATAGGAGCTGCTGTCGCCACTCGTCGGCCCAAATAGCACAGCGTTGCCATTCGTCGACCTCTTCTTTCCCTTTGGGCACCTCCTCCCACCCTATTGGCCTTTTCCTTCCCATTAAGCGTCTCCTCTCGACCTATCGGCCTCTCCTTTACCTTCTAGTGGCTCATGCAACTTGTGCTATCGGTTGAGTATATGCTATTAGGTTGCTGTGTCATATGCCTCTTCGTGTACATGCTGTAGGGCTTTTTGGTTGCCCCATTGTGTCCCTATTTCATGCATTTTTTGCGTGATTTCGTAACTACTGTGTTTGTGTTATAGTTGCCATAGGTTATTCTCCAAAGACTTGTGTCATGGCCTCCTTTTCTAGCTCTAGTGCCTCAAGTGATACTTGGCTGCGTAGTTTCAGTGGTACCACTATCATACTTAATGGCGGTAATTATCTTTTGTAGGCAAAAGTCTTTACTATTTTTCTCAGTACTCATTGGAAAGTCAAATACATCATCGAAGATCCACCATCTCTTAAAGATGCAAACTACGACAATTGGCTTGTCATTGATTATGGTGTTATTTCTTGGCTGGTAAATAGTATGAATCCCATTATTGTCTTTGATGTGATGTTTCTAGCCTCGACAAAGAAAATATAGGAAATGTTGAAAGAAACATATGGTTATGAGAAAAATATATTTCGTGCTTTTGAGATTTATGAATAATTCTTCTTCCTTCAACAAGGCGATCGCTCTGTTTGAGAGATTTACACCTCACTCTTTGCCTTTCTAGATGAATTTAAGGTACATCAGCTTATTGTACTCGAGGCCAATATGCTCAAGGAGTATTGTGATGGTTTGGCGGTTACCAAATTCCTCTCTATGCTTCGTTTAGAAATTGCTTCCCAGATTCGTGACCATGTACTTGAGGTAGACATTGTTCCATCACTGTCGTCTACTTTTGCTCGTGCATTACGTGTGTCTATTGGCATCTTTTCATCTCTTTGTGATCAATCCACCATGGTTGCTTCAGCTAAGGGGCATAGATGTGGGCGTGGTTGAGGTTGCACTTTTTGGAGGAGGACGTGGACCTCGCAAGTGTGGTCATTGTGGACGTACGAATCACATTTTATACAAATGCTAGGACAAGTTTGGTAGGCTGAATGGGCCCAAAATACTATTATGGATAGTCCCACTTTGTTGATACTATTGTTGTCTTCCAGGCTAACTATGAGAAATTTCTTTAGTTTTAGGTTAATCAATCTTCAGTCACTGCCTTTCATGCCACTTCCTCAGGTATAGGTGCTTTTTTAGCTTCCAAGGGCAGTTATTGGGTAATAAACTATGGTGTATCTTCAAATATGACCGGTACTTATGATCATTTTTCCTCCTTTCTAACCAATCCTTCATATGTTCCGTTTTCATTGTCAATGGTTACTAGTGTCCTACTAGTGGTGAAGGGAATATTCAAGCCTCTTCACTGCTACTTCTTCATAAAGTTCAGTATATTCTTAATTTTCCTGTTAATCGATTTTCCATTAGTGTTATCATAAACGCTTCTAATTGTTTTGTGGCATTCTTTCCATATTATTGTACTTTTTGGTATATGTAGATGGGAAAACGGATTGATTTGGGAACTGAGTGTAGTAGACTCTACTTACTGGGCCATGATGAGGTTCTCGAAGGATTGCTGTCTTTCATTTCCATTGTAAAAGATGACTGTTGAGTCATCTCTTCTTTAACACTATCGTTTTGGTCATCCCTCTCATCGTAAACTTTAGCATGTTTTACATGGATCTTTGTTGAGTCTTTTGAGCATGAATCGTGTCAGTTAGGTAAACATTATCGTGCTACTTACAGGCATCAATCTACTAGTGTTAGTTGAGGTCTATGTGAGTTAATTCATTGTGATATCTGAGACTCAGCTTGAGTTTCTTGTGTCAAGACATCGATATTATATTGTCTTTATCGATGATTATTCTCGTGTTTCCTAAGTGTTTCTTTTGAAAGATAGAATGCATGTGCTTGATGTTATCAACCAATCCTTTATTGAAGAAAAAACCTAGTTTTTTGTTTCTTTAAAGGTTTTTCGTACTGACATTGCATTGGTGTTTGTTCAAACTGTGTTTGAGAATTTTTGTGCTTCCTTGGGGATCTTTCATTGAACTACATGTTCTCATACATCTTAACAAAATAGGGTTGCTAAACGAAACATAGGCATATTCTTTTTGTTACTCATACCATTATGTTGCTGATGAATGTCTTCAAATACTTTTGGTTGTGGTATTTTATCTTATAAATAGGATGTCTTCCACTGTACTTACCTAGGAAATTTCCCTCGGGAGGTTATGTCCTAATTTTCCATTATTTTTCTTACCTTCTAAGGTGTTTGGTTGTACATCCTTTGTATAGGACCTTTCTTTGGGTCTTGATTAACTCTCATATTGCTCAATTAAATGTGTTTTTGTAAGATACTCTTGAATTCAGAAAGGATATCACTTTTACAACCCTACTGCTAAACGGTATATTATATCTGTTGATGTTATCTTTTTTGAGTCCCAGTCTTTTTTTAGATCTTCCATCATAGGTCCTGAGTATGTTTCTCTCCATGGAGGATTCTCCTATTGATGACACGTCTACTACTTTTGTGCCTCCTACATGTCCTTTACAGGTGTATTATTGTCACCATTAGGAACAACCACCATCCTAGATTCCTGTTGAGTCAATTCTTATGCCTGTAGATCCATCTCCATCTGATCTTAATGTGCCTATTGCTTTTTATAAGGGTCTCGACCATGGTTCATCTTATTTTTCAATTTGTTTTCTATGATTGTTTTTACCCTGCATTTTGTTAGTTTACCTTATCAATTTCTTTAGAGCATATTCCCAAGAACTATGCAAAAGTTATACTTGTTCTTTATTAGAAAGCCACTATGGAGGAAGAGATGTAGGCTTTTATATCATGTAACACTTGAGACTTGGTTTCTCATCCATATAGAGGTAGTGTTGTTGGATGTCGATGGGTCTATACCATTAAGTACAGGCCTGATGGTTTAATGGACCGGTACAAAGTGCATTTTGTCGTCTATGGTTTTACACAGATGTTTAGAGTCGACTATGCTGAGACCTCTCCTATGGTCAGATTAAATTCCATATCTGTTCTCCTTTCCATGTCTATAAATCAATCTTGGGTGATCTGTCAAATTGATGTAAAAATTGTTTTCCTTTATGGTGACTTGACAAAATAGATTCTTATAGAGCAATCTCTAGGGTAGTTCAACAATATTGTTATTGCAAATGGCTTTCGGTGATGTACAATTGATCACTCGATGTTCATCACGAGGTGCACTAATGGCATTGTGGTTTTGGTAGTGTACGTCCATGATATACTTGAGCAAACATTGTCACCAAAAATATGGGTCAACCAAGATATTTCCTTGAGATAGAGTTCACTTGTGGCAAGGACAGGATGGTTTTGACATAGAGAAAGTATGTTCTTGATCTTCTTCAAGAGAATGGACTTTTTAGGATCAGAACTCGAATTTTTGAGATAACACCTTCGAGTTCTTTGGGAACGTTGGACAATAGAGAAAGTTAATTGGGAAGTTGATTTACTTGACTTTGATACATTCAGATTTTTCATATGCTATTAGTCTTTTTAGCCATTTTATGTATGAACCTAGAATGGTTCATTGGAAAGGGGCCCTTTGGGTTTTGGTGTACATAAAAAGCATAGCTGGCAGAAGACTTATATATAAGAAGCATGGACACTTTCTCGTTGAGGCCTACTTGGTCTCAAACTATTCAGGTGACAAAGGAGATGGTAAATCAATGTTTGGCTATTGTACCTATGTTAGAGGAAATTTTGTCATATAAAGAAGTAAAAAGTAGAATGTAGTGTTTAGATCTAGTGAGAAACAAAATACAGATGCATGGTTCAGATTGCCTGTGAGATGATTTACAGTGTGATAATCAAGTAGCCATTTTCACTACAAATAACCTTGCATTCCATGAGAGAGCCAAATATATAGAGATAGATTGTCGTTGTTGGAATAGTTCTACATTGGAAAAAGTGAAGATAGGACTTGTGGTTATATGTAGATGGACTGCTTTATTTATTGTCAATTGGTTTTGAGTTGGATATCCATATTTCAACATTTTATCAGAGTCAAAAAGAGGTCCAAACTGGCCTAAGTCCACACACATCTACCCATTTTCAAAAAAGACACTTGTTGGACCTTACAAAGGCCACAAGTGAGGGAAAGTGTTGGAATAATCCCACATTAGAAAAAATGAGGACAAGACTTGTGGTTATATGTAGATGGATCCTTTCACTCATTATCAATTGGTTTTAAGTCGGATATTCATATTTCAACAGTCATTATGTGTGAGAGACTGTGATAAGAAGAATCATCTCTACTCTCTATACGCCATTGTCAAAAAAATTTACTGATATCTTTACTAAGGAGTTACCTTTAGGTGTTTTTAGGACACTTTGTAATAAGCTGACTATGTTAGATATATATGCTTTAATTTGTTGGGAAGTGTTAGATGCATTAGTAATAGCCTAATAATGGTTATACGGGTAAACGGGTATCCATATAGCCATGTCTTATATATTGGCTTATATATATGTAACTCTATTGATCATGTAACGCAAACATCTCTTAACCCATAACAGTTAACAAGACAATCATTGATCCCATACTTCTACAACATAGTATGTGTGACCCTAGATAACCTGCTTTACATGTGTATAACCTAGAAAATCTTATCTAGGCCTCGATAACCTAGCATGTTGCCTTCAATTGTTATCAAGTTTCTATTATTTGATATGGATATGTGATGATTTTTGGACAGGGCAAAACGTGTTAATGCTATAATGGCTCTCGGTTAAAATATGTTCTAGGTTTTGTTTGGTAATGATTATGACATTGCAGAAATCAATTTTTTAGTCGGAATTGTTACCAAAACAAGAAATTGAAGTCAGTTTTAACTATAAAAGTTGTTACAGTTTATGCTTTAACAATGTGACAAAAGTCAAAAACAGGGATGAGTGAGCCTTTGGTGAGCTAAACTCTATGAAAAAGTCATAAATCAGAATCTTTGCCAAGCACAAATATGCTCCATTTATAATTGACAGCTAAGATCAATTTGTTATATTAGGCTTTATAATGGTATTTTATATCTTTTGCAGACTTGTAGACTCGAGAGATATTACAGAGCTGCAACTAAAGAAGATGGGCTGTGAGCTTTTGATAAGGAAAAAAGAAGCATTACAAGTGCCACCTGCCACTCCTGTTGCGATGACACACTCTCCTCCACAGCCAATGCTTCCTCAATTTCCCTTGCCCCCAGCTTCTACTCCAGCACCTGCAGCTCCTGCTCCAATTCCTGCAGCAAAACCTCCATTTCCAGCAAAGACTAAAAATGCATCTGTTCCGGCTCTTAAAAGCCCAATGGCTGGGACATTCTACCAATGCCCTGCACCTGGGGAACCCCCATTTGTAAAGGTGACAATTCTAATACTTCTCTTGCTAATTGTTACCAATGACCACATAAAATTGTAAATCATGAATACATATGAGTTTGATAATTGTCACTTTGTATGTTTATGTTGCAAGCAAGCTATGTTGCACCATCTGTTATTCTATATCACCAACTGCTTATAGCTCAGCAACACATGCTGTGGAAAAGAACAGATGACGTTACGATATTTTCTTTTCAGTAGTTTATTTATTAATTTGTGGATTTTGACAATGAAATCTGATGTGTAGTGCAGGCTGGAGATAGAGTCCAGAAAGGACAAGTAATTTGCATTATCGAAGCAATGAAATTGATGAATGAAATAGAGGTGAGCATTTAAAAATCAGAGATTCTGTTGCAATTCTTGTTTAATTCACTGTGTACTTGATCAGCATCATCACTTCAATATTCACGCCAACTATGTTTGGTTTCTGTTTTCACTAAAGTCCGAAATGGCTTAAGCTTTTTTACACATTAACTTTTATATTTTGTTCAACAAATATTTTTCTAAACTTCATACTCTATTTTATTTGACAACTATCTCTAATTTTAAATTTTAGCCTTTTTTTGAAAAATTCTATAATATCCATGATGTTATCTCACATAGTTGTAGCTACCTATTAATAGTTACAACTGTTTATTTATTATTATAAATCTCATCATCTATATTCTTAAATGATCGCTCAAGATTAAAAAATTTCGATACCTACCAAAATCTTTGGTATCCATGTGGATGTCATAGATAGCTTTTTTTTTTATAAAATCCTCTACGGTTTGACTGGCGGTGAAAACTATTTTAAACATTCAAGCATTCAATGGATGTCTGAGAATCTTGACTCGTGTTTTTGCATCAGGCCGATCAATCTGGGACTATTATTGATATAATTGCAGAAGATGGAAAAGCAGTCAGTGTTGACTCGGTAAGCATTGAGTAGTATATGAATTCAGTACTATGTAGCATTTCTTAATGTTTAACCATTTCTCCTCCTTTTACCACATTCAGCCATTGCTTGTTATCCAACCGTGAGGAGTAAATATCCTATCGCTTGTGGACAGGTATTTTTCTCATTTACAATAAACTTGAGTCCATGCCCATCTATGGCTGAACGTTTTCCTTTTCTGGTTAATTTTGCAGGCTGTCTTCTTGTAATCTATTACGCATGAAGAAAATTTAGGGATAGATGAAGTTTTTCCCAGGATTATATTCTTGTTTGTTGTATTGTTGAGAGTTATTTCCACATGCCTGGTGTTATCATGATTTACCTTTAGAAGGATAATAAAATATGCATGGGATGAGCAGAAACTGTTGTGTAATTGTGGTATTTAACTTTCACTTTCCCTTAGCTACTGGCACTTGTATCAAGACAAAGTTTGATATGTTACACTTCTAAAGTTGTTGATATGTTTGAATATATAATATGAAAATATATTGTCGCAATTGTGAAGCTTGAGATTCCATATTGAGTTATTTAAATGGTTTAGTGGGTATTGGTTTTTAGTAACTTACGGTTATTTCACATTGTCTTTCTCTTATAAGTGGTGTCTGGTTTACGTTTTTGTGATCAACATATAAAGATCATGGTTGGAGTTTCATGGTGTACAAAATTCTAGGATGCTACATGTTTATGGTTAAGAGTGAGCCATGGTGCGGTATTGGCATTGATTTCTTGCCCTGACCATCTTCATTTACACAGACGATGCCAATCTAATGATTTTTCGTTTAGTCTGAGCCTGAATTAACGAAGTTCGATGCAAAAACCTTCCAATGCTCAAGTTAGGTTGGTTATTTGCTGGAGAAGAGTAGTTTAGAATAGATTAGATACCTCTTATGTGCTATGTTTACTTATTTTATAGACTTGATATTGAGACATTTAGATTAGGAATTCCTATAATGTCAGGATTCACCAAAAAATTGGACTCTAATCGCCGCCTTAGTTGATCTATTAGTGTGAGCTTGATTTGAGGGAGATCTCGATTGTTCGAGGTGCCAATATCATCAACTTACTCTCTCAGAGTTAGACATGTAAATTGGATTGAGTTGGTCTTAGATCGTTTGACTTGATCCAACTATTGGCTTGGCCCAGCATGAGAGAAAGTGGGGTTGGGTTGGCCCAAGCCTAAGTCGAGTCGCAGGTTGTGCGAGGCCTTAGCTCACTTGACCTGGAGGAGTAGGCCCATTTGGGTTGGTCGTTGGACCGAACTCGGGCCAGGTTGACAAGAAAAACAAAAATGGACGTTGAATCAACATCCACTTGAACGATGGGCCAATGTCCATATGAACGTTAATCAACATTCATTCTGGACATAGGGTTTTACCATTTTTTCCCTTTTTCTCTTATTCTTCTTTTTTTTTTTTCTATAAATATCTCCTTAAACTTCTCATTTTTGACACAACTTTTAACTCTTCTCAATTTTCTCAATCTCTCTGTTACAACTCTCTCATTCTCTAAACTTTTTCAATCTCAAATTTCTCTACTATTTTTTTCACTTGTGTGAAATACAAGTTTGGTTAGGTCTCCATTAACAATACTCTGGTCTTTGACTTTTCAACACTCTTTGTACTCCAACTTTCGCATCCGTGGCTTGTCGGCTCTGTTAATAAAAAAATCTTTTTACTTCTAATTCTTCTAATTTATCTATTTCTAATTTCTCTATTTTTGAGTTTTTTGGGTAAAAGATATTTTTTATTATTAATTTTTTTACAATATAATGGAATATCTATATGAAAATGTAGGAAATCATGATTATATCCCTACTCAAGAGTTAAACTAACATCAAACCACAATCACATAAACATAATCTACAAGTTCCAAAAAACTTAGGAAACAAAGTTTATGGGTCTAGAAACGTGTAATTTTAGACCCTACTAATGAAAATAGATGTTATTGTAATTATTGTGATACATGATACACTTGTCCTAGGAATGGGAGTATATGTCATATATTTAGGTATTTAATAAAATATATAGTTGCCCATGATAAAGATAATAACATAGATGTAAGACAATCTAAATTGCACATAGGCTTTAGTAGAATAATAAATTGAAAATATAACGCAGAAAAAGTAAAGAAGGTTTAACAAAATTTATAGTACAAGATGAACAACCATTTAATTTTTCTGAAAATAAAAGATTTGAAAGTTATATACAAATTTATTTTAACCTACAATATAAATGTCATTCTAGAAATACTACTAAAAATATAATTTATGAAATATTTAAAAAAGATAAAGAATTTTTAATTAGAATGTTTTATAGTTTATTATGTAAAATATCATTAACTTGTGATGTTTGAATGTGTCCTAATAATTTTCCTTACTTATATTTTACTGTACATTAGATAAACAGAATAGAATTTGCAAAAATGATTAATTGCTTTTAGAACTTTTGATCATCCATATGCTGGAAAAAAAATAGCAAATATTATAAAAGACATTACTAAAGAATTTAAAATATATAATAAAATTAGTACAATATCATTTGATAATGCTTCTAATAATAATGTTACAATAGGAATATTAAAAAGAAATTTAAAATCACTATTAAATGATGATTTATTTCATTGTAGATGTTGTCACATTTTAAATTTAATTGTACAAGAATGGATAGATTGCACTAGGTCATATATAGAAAATATAAGAGCAATTATTTTATTTATTCAAAGATCACCTAAAAGATTTTAAGAATTTAGATTTTTATGTGTATAATAAGGTTTAAAATATAAAAAACTTAAATTAAATGTTCAACAAAGTTGGAATTCAATATATGATATGTTAACTTCTTATTTATCTTATAGTAGCATAATTACAACATATGATAATGCAAAGAATATAAATAGATTTTTTTGTAAAAATTTTAATTTATATTAATGTAATAATTGTAAATGTAACAATGTGAAATGTTGAATATCTTATGTATTTTTCAAGTTTTTCTACGTATACATCAATTATTCAATAATAAATATTTTTTAATTTTTTTTAAAATTAAAAAAGAGAGCTAACCTATTGAACCGATTGACCCGACCCATGGTCCGGTCCAATGGTGGATCGTGTATCATGTTGGGCCAGGATACCATAAAATTCAACTTGACCTGACCTAACTCAATTATTTAGGCAGGCCGACCCGACCCAGTCCAGATCCGTTTCGGCCTACTGTTTTCTAACCTAGTCCAGGCCCATCTGGGCCTAGCCGAGCTGATCCAGCTTGATTTACATTTCCACACAGAACGTCATGAGATGCGAATGGTGAAAAAATGCGAATGGACATGGTCCATTGACGGTTGTGTTATATAATGCACAAAGAGATTGTTTTCGGGTTGTCTACGTTGGTTACGTCGTCTGAAGATCCAACATTCTCTCTCTCTTGCCCACAAGCTCTCCTGTCGGGACTCTCATCTCATCCCTCGTAGACAGGAACTCAATGAATATATGGGTGATTATTTTAATTATATTTCTTCTTCTTCTTCTTCTTATTACTGAGAAGTTATTACCGAGGTGAAGGAAGAGACAGCATGGATTCCTCCTTGGGAAGTCTAGTTCTTTACCTCGATCATCTAATCACTCTCTCGGCAGCTGCCAATGTAATATTGTCGAGTGTGTTCTTTTGCTTGGGAAGTTGTAAAGCGACTATGGCCGTCAAAAGCTAAGGGAGATTGTCGGTCAACTAATCACAGTCTTCCACCAGCTCTACCATTTCAACAGACTGTATGATTACCCTATCGATCTATCTCGACGTCACAAAACCTTCAGAATCCTCACCCCAACCTATTGTTACGTCTACACTGTAGACCCAGCCAACGTCGAGTACTTCCTTTAGACTAATTTCTCCAACTATGGCAAGGTCAGTAGTCTGCGTTTATGTTTTCTTTTTGTAAATAGTAATACTATATATATATATATATAAGTAAAAAATACTCAACCACGAATTCCACCATCAAGTATATAAGAGAGTGCTCAACTTCTTTCCATGAGGTATGGGAGAAAGTTGTACAGCATGAATAGGCTCAAAAAAAGCCACGTTTCAAGTTACACAAATGAATTTAAAACAAAATAAACAAACCTAGCCAAAACGTAGCTAAGTAATTGGGTTGGCTAATCCTAAAATAGCTGTGGAAGTGGAGGACTCCAAAGAATCACCTTGAGCATAGGGTTGGCAATGGGTCGGGTCTGGACCTAGGACCTGCGGGTCTAGACCCATTAAGTATGGGTCTGGGTCTTAAAAATGAGACCCATGGATCCGTGGACCTAGACCCACTAGACTCGTTCATTTACTGGGTCGGGTCTGGGTCTAAAAATACCCAGACCCGTGGATCCGATTTATTTATAATATATTATAGTTAAATATAAAAAGTAATGTATAATATATACACTATATATATAATATATATTACTGTACTCTTAAATCTCATTCTCTTTAAAGTCTAAAATTTATAT
>JAMKQA010027696.1:0-23699 GCA_024699735.1 Posidonia australis
GTGCGCCCACCCAGCTCACAAATGTCTGATTGGGGCTCTGGCTAATGGGTTTGGGGCTCGGTTCAAGGGCTGATCACATCCAAAGCAACATAAGGATACTCATCTCTGGGTTACCTCAAAATCGGGGTGTCTACACATATCCTTTCTCAATACTTGGGATTTCTTCCCAAAACCAAAATCACTTTCGAAACACATATTTCTGACCAGATCCAGCCTTAAACACCATGGCTCTAAGGCTCAAAACCAAAATCATAAATATTGGCTTGGAACTAGTTAAAACACAATTCTTGTCTTATTCTTAGGATTTTAGGACCATTTATAAATCCAAGCCCAGACAAACCACATTTCTCTTCATTCCTCAAAATCACATTCTTTTCTTATTCATTTCCACTTTTCTTTACTGATGTTACCTTGATCAGGGGTAACCAGACACACAAGCAGTAGCCGAGGACATCATTTCCCTTACCTCCTTGCACTACCACGGTGAAATTCCCCATGCTGGATGGCACCGCCCCGGCCAACCAGCCTCAATTTCTTTTTTCATATATGCACAAGGATACGTCTTTGTCTGACACTCCATCGATGACCCGAACAACTAGGTACAATGACCCAAGCTTAGCCTACACTGTCGGTGACCCGAATAACTAGGTTCATTAACCTAGGCTCAACCTACATCGTCACGAGCTCGGTGACCCGAACAACTAGGTTCAACGACCCAGGCTCAGCCTACACCATCTCAAGCTCGGCAACCACGGTCGTGTCTGGCAACTGGTTTCATTGGAGCTTCATACTCCTACCACGTTGTTGACACCACCCCTCGTGGTTCCTTAACACATTTTTAGTGTTTCATTTTCAAAACTCTTTAAGCTTCTCTTTCAAAACCATTTCCAGTTTCATTCCTTTTTCATTGCAAGAATCTGTTTTCCATGAAATATTTGACCCACTTGAGGGGTCCCAACTTAAATCATTTAAAATCATGCTTTTAAAAAAAAAAATCATAAATTGGATCTCATGCCCAAAACAACTCACAATCAACCATTATATTCATTTATAGGGTCTAAAACCCAAAACCATACCCAAATCCACTTATTTGGGTTCCATATTCCTTCATGTCATTTACATGGGGGAAACATCATTAACACATGCTAATTGTCCATTTACAACATTTTATTTCCATTATTTATGCCCATTTGTTCACATGGGCTAGGGGATGAAAACGGCAGACCGAATTGGAATTCGGTATACCGAAAATCACTGAATCGGTATACCGAAAACCCCTGTTTTGGTCGACTGGAAAATTTTGGTCTACCGAAACTAGGGATCTTGGCTTAATCTGTCAGGATTACGGCATACCGAATGAGTTCGGCATACCGAATTCCCCACAAATAGGGTACACCCCTGATTTGGTCGATGAAAATCGTCCAAAGTGGCAGCCTCAATCGGACCTCCCATACACACATCACAAATTACCATTAAATTATGGGGTGTAACCTCATGAGTCTACTTCAAAACCCCCCAAACCATTTCTCAATCCATTAACTATGTGATTCATACGAAAATCACAAAGGGAAGGAGCTCAATTAAACCTACTGTAGCTTACATCCCAAATCTTGTTTAATCCTATCAATTTTCATCCTTACCGCATGATATCTATGTTTTCATGCATTCCAACTCATTCTCATCATTTTCCCTATTTTTCTACGATTTTACATGCATTTTACTCACTTAATCAAACCATAGAGAAACTAAGAGAGGCAGGGGTCGCGTACCTGGCTCAGCCTTCCGACGACCCACCTACACTCCAGCGAGCCTCCTCGCCCACCCAGCGAAGCTTCCTTTCTGGAAAACATCACAAGCCACCACCTCCTCAGTCGCGCGCCGCTCTTCCTTTTCTTCTCCTCTCTCGGTTTACCTTCCCTCTCCTCGCTTGCATCTGCCTCCCTTTATCCTTTCCTCCACCCACGTTGCGTCGGCCGTCCATCGCATCGGAAGAGGTGGCGAGGCAGGGGCTAGTGTCATTTGTGGCACGAGTCAGGGAAGGAAAGAAGGAGACGGGGATGGTGCGGGCTCGTGAGTGAGAGAAAAAGAGAAGCAAAAGAAAAAGAAGAAAAGACAAGCACGCGAACCAAGACGACTGTGCATCCTCAAACTGGACTCCACATTGGTCCCAAATCACAAACAGGTACACAGAAGGCCAACCACAAGCTCACACAACCAAAAACCAATAGATTATCCATTAATAAACCATTTATACAATATTACAATTGATTACATGGTTTATAAATAAAAATGGATAATCAGTCCCAGATGTCACATCCTACCCCCTTAAAAGAATTTCGTCCTCGAAATTCGGCTTTAGTAAAATAAGTAGGGGTACTGTCTCTAGATGTCCACCTCACATTCCCAGGAAGCCTCCTTTGTACCATGGTGTTGCCATTGATCCAACACCAATGGAATCACTTTATTCCTGATGACTTGCTCTTTGCTGTCCAATATCTGGAATGCATTCTCAACCATAGACAAGTCCTCTTGTAGCTCCTCTAGTTGCACTGGCATCACCTGGGATGCATCGGCCAAACACTTCCTTAACATCGACACATGGAAGGTGTTGTGCACACCCGCCATCTCAAGAGGCAGATCTAGTCTATATGCCACCTCACCAACCCTCTTTGTAATCTGGTACGATTCGATATAATTTGGGCTCAACTTGCCTCTCTTACCGAACTACATCACACCCATGGTTGGTGACACCTTCAGGAAAACAAAGTCTCCTACCTCGAATTCCAGAGGTCTCCGGCTCCTATTAAGCTCTTCTGACGGCTATGGGCGGTCATCAACCTCTTCCTGATCAGGTCTACCTTGCCCTCGTACTGCTGTACAGTCTCGGGCCCAACTAACTGTCTCTCACCCATCTCACTCCAGCAAGTGGGTGTTCTGCAGGGTCTGCCATACAATGCCTCATATGGTGCCATACCAATAATAGCGTGGTAACTGTTATTATATGCAAACTCAATCAGAGGTAAGTGATCCTCCCATCTACCACCAAAGTCCAAGGCACAGGCCCTCAGCATGTCCTCGATTGTCTGGATGGTCCTCTCTGTCTGGCCATCCGTCTAAAGGTGAAAGGTCACACTAAAATTTAGCACTATGCCAAAAGCCTCCTACAAAGCTCCCCAAAATCCCAATGTAAACCTCGTGTCTCTGTCTGACACAATAGACACTAGGACACCATGCAATCTCACAATCTCAACCACATACAACTTTGCCGATTTTGCCAAATGAAGATTCACCTTCATTGGCAAGAAATGTGCCAATATTGTAAGGCGATCTACTATCACCCAAACTGTACAATTCTTTCTTCGGATTTGCGGCAAACCCGTCACAAAGTCCATCGACACATTTTCCCATTTCCACACTAGAACGTCCAAAGGCTACAAGGTCCCTCTGGGCTTCTGGTGTTCTATTTTCACTATCTGGTAGGTTGCACACCTCGCCACATACTCAGCAATCTCTCTCTTCATCCCAGGCGACCAGAAGTTCCTCTTCAGGTCTTTATATATCTTGGTGCTTCCTAGATGGATGGTGTATTTGGAGTGGTGAGCTTCGTCTAACAAACTGTTCTTGATTTCCTCTATTTGAGGCATATATAATCTCAGAACGTACCTCAACCCACCATCTACCCCAACTGAAAAATGAGGGGCATTACCAGCTTCCTCCAGATATCTGACACAAATGAATCTTATTGCTGAGCTATGACAATCGCCTCGATCATCCTCGGGTGAACAGACAAATTAGCTAGCATCACTCTGGTGGGTCCCTGAGATTGTATCCATGGCTTGCAGTCCACTAGTCCCTTTAACAATTTCCATTAATGGATCATAAGACTAGCCATGACATGAGTGCATCTGCTCAGAGCATCTGCAACCACATTTGCCTTCTCTGGGTGGTAGGATAAACTGAAATCATAATCCTTAATATATTCCACCTAGCACCTCTATCTCAGGTTCAAATCCTCTTGAGTAAAGATGTACTTCAGACTCTTATGATCTATGTACACCTCAAACTGTTCGCCATATAAATGATGCCTCCAAATCTTCAATGACCTAGAAAACCAAGCCCATGAACCTAAACCAACCCAGAAAACCCCTAATTACCCCTAACTCCTTTCATCCAACTAAGCCCAAAACCTAAGACCCAGCACGTGTGTTCTGGCCTGACGACATGCGCGGCCCACATGTGTGGCCTAAGCGTTCGTCGGGGGCAAGGCAGCACTGTAGGTGCTGCCAGACTGGTTACTTTTGCTGTACGACCTCGTACCTCATACCAGCGAAGTGCATGAAATGTCGACTTGTCTCCCAGCGTGCCTGACATCCCACAGCCTTCCCACACCCTGTCACCGGCCTCCCACGCCTAGCACTGCTTCCGCCAACACACATGGCTTGTAGCAGCACTGGCGAGACTTCCCCTGCCACGCCTAACATTGCTGAGCCACACCCTACCATCACACCCTGCCATCCACCACCTACCACGATAGGGCCATGACCAAAAAACCATCCCAAGCACCTTCAGCTAGACGGACACCCAGAGCACTCGCGAGAAGAGAGAACTAGAGGAACCTTGAGAGAACTTCGCTGGAGAATTCGAACCCAACCCATAAACTCCAACCAACCCCTTCGCTTCCCCTTCCGACGAAGTTTCCGAGCTTCCTAGCATCTTCCCGCACGTCTCGAGCCATTCCCAGACCACTCGCAGCCACCGTTGTCAACTCCCCGCCTCTTGTTGGAACTCCCCCACCTATTGACACCGGCGACTCTTCTCAGTCGCCCACAGGTACAACACTTCCTCCCAGACCACTAAAGCAATATCAAGTATTGTATTTGCATCCCTTCCATGTAGTTTCCTTTGGATATTCACATGTGCTTTGTGCATCTCGTCGCTCATGCCTCCGACGAACGGCGACCACCTGCATGAGGCTGTCCCAACCCTTGAACGCTCGGTTTGGACATCCAATGGCATCCCTCTTCCTCCCTTCACCTCTCGGAGTGGTCGAGCAGATTCTCTAGGCTGGAAACCACCCGTGAAGGCTCGCTGGATGTGGATTGCCATTGACACTGACAACAAAAGGGTGGAGAAGAGCCCACTACACTTCATCAATTTCAACGCATTTGCATTGTGCCGTGGTGGTCCTCCCAAGCTTCCGGACATATCCCTAGGCATGGAGATGCTCCACCTTCCAGCGAGGAGGTGATGAAGGAGGCGGGCCTGACCGTGTTTCATGTGTGCGTCGCGATTACGTGCACCACATGCACATATCGACCAGGGCATGAACAAGGTCAGGTCCTACCAAACCAAGGTCACTTGCCCTACTATAGGCCATTCATGCATGTTTTGTTTCTTTTGGCAAGTTTTCACTCTCTAGTTTGCTTGGTCTTTTGTTAATGATTTGGGTTCTCCGTTAAGTTTGGCTTCCTCGACATTAATGCATGCATGAGCTCCTAGTATGATTCCTTTTCCGCACCTCGATGGCTACTACACAGTAGTACCTTTGTTTGTGGATATGACCATGATGGTAGATGGTCATGGCATCTCTGGGAACGCACGTCTGGGCTGCGTGAGCGACATGCACGTGGCACATGGGTCGGTCATCCAGGGGGTAACTCCAACCTAGCCTAGCTAGTGGGCCCACTTGGTTTCAATCTTGTGCTTTACTTGTTGTTTCCTGATTCGATCATTCTTTTCTTTTAGCTTGGTTTGTCACCTTAATCACATGATTTATTTCTCTTGCATCACCCATATAACCCCATTAACTGGCATCAAGTGCCTACATTTCCATGAACATGAGCGAGATACCAAGAAAGACCAACTTGTCGAGGGTGAGGGGGTGCCTAATACCTTCCCCATACGTAATAGGAGTTCTTAACCTTTCTCCGGTTCGCAATAATCCGTGTGTCGAATCCATTTGGCATGAGTCATCTTATTTTGCATTCGATTTCAAGTTTTGATTTTCCAATATGGTTTTCCTTGTCTTCCCTTTTTGCACAATTTCTGGTATTTTCGAGTCATTTCTTTTTCTCCCTCAGAACCACCAGACTCACCATGGCCCTACCAACTCCCATGCGGTCCCGATCGCGTGGGGAATGCGGACCCGATCGCGTGGGGTGTGTGGTTCCCCCTCTGCTGGCACGGTCACAGGAATTGGCGACTCTGCTGGGGAAAAGACAGACTCCAGCTTTCGTTTTTGGTTCTTTCTCGCCTGCATGGTTTTCCTTGTATGCACTTGATATGTTATGCCTTATGGATGATGTGTGTTTTACTTTACACCAAGATGATATGTCCACATCACAATGGACATGCCATGATACATGCTTTATGATGTGTTCGGTGTTTTTACCTTTTCACTATCATGATGCCACGACACTTGCACATGCCATGATCATGCCTTTTGCTTGTTGTTTGTTTGCTTGCCTGCTTTACTTGTGTGTTTTCTTCTTTTTTCTACATTTGACATGACTAGGATAATAGAGACATGTTTGCTTTCCCCTCCAAGTTTAAAATAAAACACACAAACTCAAAGAAACATTTAATAAGGCAAAACTAGAGACCAATTAACAATCTCTCCCCCTTTGGTTAATAAAAGGCAAGTAAAAGACACTAAAGCATATTGCATGATTGAACCATATAGTAGCATGCATTTCTCTCCTCTGAGTCAACCTATAGTCTGCAAAGGCCTGTTCTGGTTCTCTTGTCCTATAGCTTTGGCGTAGGATTTGATGCTGGACTGTTCCCCCTAGTCCGGGGTCGTGTCAGTGTTAGTAGAGGGTACAACCCATGCTTTGGCAGGGTCAAGGTTCCCAATGCACCATCGTTCCACAGCTTTGGCATGGGACGGAACCTTTCCTTTTGCCTTGAGTCGGAGACCCGTTCACCCCAAGAGTGTCCAAAGTAGACAGCCTCCTATGAAACACTTAGATGGTGAGAGAGTGCATACTAGTTGCATCCATGTGCATGTGTGCCATTCATACCACTTAATTAACATGGCATTGCATATCCTCAAGTTTTGATACCTGCTCTTGTCTCATTTGATCCAAAGGTTTGTGCATGAGTCCTTTGACCCAAGCTCAAGCGCCCCCCTCTCAGTTTCTTTGTGGTGTGACACCCATTCTCAGTCTTCCTCGAGCTTTTGTCACTTTCGACGATAGTTCGTCGTAGGTTTTGTCCTTCCTTCAGCTACTGTAGCCCTATTCGCACTTGCTCACGTACCGCCATGGCCCAGCCCATCAGCGAGGCTCTATCTGATGTCACCTCCGAGGGTATCGCCACTTCGGCCCCCTTATCCCTTTTCATGGCTTCCTCAGCTACCTCCTCTCCCCATGTCAGCCTTTTCCAGGCCCATAGGGCATCATCTCCTTTCGTGTCAGGACACTAGCAGACCCTGTCCAGTCTAGAGCCCATCACCGAGTCGGTTGCGGTCACAACCACCTGAGCTCCAGAGTTGTCGGAGTCTCCCCTTCTACAGGGCCTATCTGCTTTGACTACCCAGCCGGTTGCGGTAGCCTCTTTGGTAGCATCCGTCCCCCTTGGACAGTTTGCTCCCCTTTTACCCTCTACTATGTCAACTCTGCTGACAATCCCGTCCATCAGTACTACTACCGATGGGAGCCCAACTGTGCAAGCCCAGTACTTCTTGGCTCTTGCCCAAAACTGCACGGCATGGCACTCTCATTGGACTCCTCGTTGCTCCCAGCTTCTCCTCCCCCTGAGGTCTCACCGCCCTCGGCTTTAATGCTCCACTCTACACCCACTGCACCTCCCCGGCTGTCGCCCCAGCTCCTCGCATGTCAGGTGACGGGGGTGTCGATCCTACATCCTTCACCTTCATCTCACAGTTCACAACATGCATCTCCCACACCTGGTGGCCAGCCCCTCAAGCTTGTAGGGGTGCAACACTCCCTCATCCCGCTGCCTGGACTCGCACTAGGACAGTAGCTGCTACCCACAAACCCCGCACCACTCACAGCACAACATACTGCCTACCCTCCGTCCCTACATCAGACACAAGTTCCCCCATGCATCTCGCACCACACCACTCACCTGCATGGGTATGCCGGCCATCATGCCATGACACCAGGTGGTATGATGGTGGATCTGGAGGAGCACCTTGGTGCGACCCACATGGCATACACAGTACCAACAGCAGTGACCCCAAATGCCCTCCATTATAGGATGGGTGATTTGGCGAGAGCACTTCGACAAGTGTAGGGTGGGGACCGCCAGTCTTTCCAGTTCTGGGACCTCTACTATTTCCCAAAGGCAACTCTCCCACAGAATTTCCAAGTCCCGGACTTCAAAAAATATAATGGAAAAGGCTGCCCAATCTCCCATCTGAGGACATACTACGGAGACCTCGCTCAACTCCAAGCTGACGAAAGGTTGTTGATCTGCTTGTTCCGGAAGAGTCTCTCTGGCCCTACCTTGAAGTGGTTCACTTCTTTGGACATGGAGACCATCTGGACTTGGAATGACCTAGCCCAGGGGTTCCTGGAATAGTATTCCTTCAACCTCGACCTAGTCCCTAAGAGAGAGGACTTGGCCGCCACCAAGTAGAAGCCCTTCGAACCGTTCGGAGAGTACGTTGGGCGCTGGTGTGCCCTTTCCTCACAAGTCAAGGATAGACCCTCTGATGAGGAGTCTATTGAAATGATCATCCGTGTGGCACAGCCAACCACAAGGGCTCTACTTAGCATCCAGCCTATCACCACTTTCTCCTCTCTGATTAGAGCCAGCACCCGTGTGGAAAGCCCGCTTTGGAAGTGGTAGCTTCCCTGCACTCACCACGTTCACTAAGCAGGCGACCACCTCTAGCCACAACGCTGGCACCAGCAACAACAGCAACAACAACAATGGCTCCACCTCCAGCTATCTGAAGAGGAGGGATCCCATGAAAAGCACTATTGTGTACCCTAGGTCCCTTGCTCTGCTGGTGAACGTGGTGGACCCGTCGGCTCAAAATCAGGTAGTTTATGCACTAGCACGTAGGACACCCCACACACCTCACATCACTACCACTACCGAGCCAGTGTATCCCGTAGCACTGGCAAGGCAAGGACAGTACCCCCCACAGGGAAGGTCCCAACGACTCGAACAAGATTTCACCCCACTCATCGTGTCGTTGAGCACCATCCTCCCCAAGGTACAGTCGCTCCTCAGGTATCTGGATGTTCGCCCACCGCCAAATCCGTTGTCAGCGTGGTATAAAGCGAATTTGTACTGTAGTTACCATCAGGTCCCGGGGCACTCGACAGACAACTGTTTCACTCTCCGGAATGCTATACAGGACCTTATTGATCACATGATCATTATTATCAACACTCAGAATGCAAGATCTACACCCACCCCAGCGCAAGCACCAGCACCAGCACGAGCACAACCACACCCGAGTATTGTCAGTCAGCCTCTCCCTCAACACCCCCATCTGGGAGCGCCTGGGAGCTCAGGGGTTCATTACCTCTTCCCTCTTGGATCCAGCTCTTCCCAGCCAGATCTATCAGATCTTATCCACCTTTCCTCTGAACCATTCCTGTCTCAGCAGTATCTCTCCTTTCTCTCTTGTTCAGAGTCCGTCGTCGGCATGATTCACTAGGTCGTTAGGGCAAAGCACGCGGCCGCTTCACCTACCATGCAATCTCCCCTAGCTCAGCCCATCTGCCTTGAAGCCAAGCCTCAGCCAACTCCTGCCCAACCCATCCAGTTAGCGGCCTACTCCACCATGCCCACTAGTCAAACATTAGCCTAGCTATAGTTGGCGGCTTGCACTCCCCTGGTCATTACTTTGACTAGGGATACCTGGTCATTACTTTGACTAGGGATATCCCCCGGGTACCGTATGACTACACCAAAGAAATGTGTGTAGAAATCGTGCAGTCTAAACGGGTGTACAAGCCCCCAACTCCAACCCCTAGGGCAAGCCATCCATTACCACCTCCACCTCAGCAAGCAAGCCAACCACCAAAGCCCGCCATCGAGGAAATCACCTCTAAACCCTCCACCAGCACTGCCAATAAATACTCGGATAACCTCACCTCCCAGCTCAAGAGGGTTAAAGTCGACATTTCCATTTGGGACCTCATCCACACCTCAGTCGAGCACCAAGAAGCCTTCCTTAAGGTATTCCAGGCAACCCATGTATCCCCCACCGTTGAGCCCAGAACCCTTGAGAACATAGTAGGCATGATCGCAACGTTGTAGGTTATCTCCTTCTCGATGGGGACCAATCACAACCAACCACTGTTTGTCACCATGCAGTTCCAGAAGTTCCGCATCCCCTTGACACTGGTTGATAACGGCGCAGGTCTAAACATCTTCCCCTTGCGCACCACAAGCAAAATCAGATTCAAAGCCGAGGATATTACGCCAGCTGTCAAGGGGATGACGTCTTTTGACAAAACACACCACGACGCGTTGGGGGTCGTGGTTATTCCTCTGACTGTCGGTTCGGCTCAGTTCGACGTCGAGTTCTACATTGTTGATCTCGAACCCACTTTCAGTCTCCTATTTGGGCGCCCTTGGTTACACAAGCATCAAGTCATCCCATCAACCCTGCCTTGCATGATCAAGTGCTGCTATGGCGACGACATTGTTGTTATCATGGCAGAGAACTTTGAGAGGGACGGAGTTGACGCAATCTCTTCGGTCGACCTGTAGACTGTCCACTTTGATCCCAAACCATCGAATTTCCTTTATCGTGTTAACCACTTCAAACCGATCAATTTTTTTCTAGAGTTCGAGCGTGTCAGCTTCTTGCCTATTCAAAGCCACCCTCAGTTGATGGTTGAGAACATTTGTCATCGATAGGGATATAAGAAGGGAGCACCGCTTGGGTGATACAGTCAAGGGATCACGGAGACCATTGAGGCGATGGAAACAAGCGATCGCGAAGGACTCGAATACCAAGGACCACAAGGAGGCGTGTGCAGGCACCGGAGGTTGTTTGTCCATCGGGACTTGACTAACTTCGTTAGTGTAGGTGTGATGGACTCGAACAGGAGTCTGTCCTCGATCATTACAGTGCAGCAACAGTAGAGACCAGTAGAAGACATCAAGTAGGTCTAGATCGAGGACTATTACTCAGATAAAGATACCCTGAGCACAGTTGAGCCAGACCCCGCAGGCAGAACAGAGTAGCGACAGGCAGCAGCCCCACCACCAGAACAGAGCCAGACCCCTAGCAGCAGTAGTATCACAGCCAGTTACAGTCACAATAGCAATATCACAACCATAGTCAGTCACAGCAGCACCAATATCACAGCCAGTCACAGCAGTAGTATCACAACCACAATCAGTCACAGCAGCAGCAGTATCACAGTCAGCCACTGCACCAGTATCACATCCAGTCATAGTCTCAACAGTAATAGAGCCATGGTCAGTCGTAGTCACAGCAATACCACAGTCACAACCAGTCATAGCCACAACAGCAAAGCCACCACCAGTTTCAGTCACAACAGTATCACAGTCACGGTTAGCTTCAGTCACAGTAGCAGCAGCCTAGATGCAGCAGTACAGTAGCAGTAATGCCCTGACACTTCCTGATCCTAGACCTCTAGTGTAGTCGGAATCCTGCGCCTATTATGTCGGCTTTGCCTCGGACGAGGAGGAGTGTGCAGCTGTCAAGGCTCGTGTACACACAGTGTTCAATGACCTGGAAATGCTATTCCAAGAACAACTGGCGGTCTTGGCAGAGGACGCAGCGGAAGAGGACAAGAAGAGGAAAGGGAAGGTAGTAGCTCAGAGCTAGAGCTCGCCCTGCCCTAGAATCATGGGGGTCCTCCAGCAATCATGGTTTTGGAGGGTAGAACAGTCAAGACAAGACCAAAGGAGATGATGTCCGAGTAGCCGGGAGGCGGGTCTAGATGGTATGTGCAGCACAAGCCTTGCCTTCAGAAAGGCGGGGGCAAAAAAACACCTTCAGGTAGGCTCCTCAGAAAGCCCGCAGAGCAACCCTAGGAGCGGTCACTAGTCAGACAACCATCGAGGGGAGGTTGTTGTAAATAGTAAAGAAAACCCAAAAAGATCAGAAAAAATACAAAAGAACAAAAATATTAGAAGTACTGTAGAAGGAGGAGAAGAATAGGCCAGCCTCGCATTAGAGCAAAAGAGCGCAGGATCAGAGCTTGCACAGTGCAGTTACAAGGGTACCAGAGTCAGCGTGGCCCTCCTCAAGTGCAAACAGGGGTAGGTCAGAGCAGATCCTTTCATTTGATGACACCGACTCGGTATTCCAAGAAGAGTTGTTATCCAAGCTGATAGCATACGGGGAGGAGGATGACACAGACGTCGATGATTCAGAAGATGCTCCAGAGTTCCACCCTCACAACGATGATCCAGATGGACAAAATTTGCATGTTGAGGAGGACACAGAGGTGGTGAACATCGGTGCACCAGGCGATATTAAGGAGGTCCACATCAGTGCTAGATTGTCACCACAGGCAAGGGTAGATTTTATCACATTTCTGAAGGAGTATAGTGATGTTTTTGCCTGGAGTTATCCTTTCATTTGATGACACCGACTCGGTATTCGAAGAAGAGTTGTTATCAGAGCTGATAGCATACGGGGAGGAGGATGACACGGACGTCGATGATTCAGAAGATGTGCCAGAGTTCCACCCTCACGACAATGATCCAGAAGGACCAAATTTGCATGTTGAGGAGGACACAGAGGTGGTAAACATCGGCGCACCAAGCGATGTTAAGGAGGTCTGCATCAGTGCCAGATTGTCACCACAGGCAAGGGTAGATTTTATCACATTTCTGAAGGAGTATAGTGATGTTTTTGCCTAGAGTTATGATGATATGGTTGGACTAGATGTTGTGGTAGTAGTGCACAATTTGCCGTTGAAACCGGATGCCAAGCCAGTCAAGTAGAAACTAAGAAGATGGCGCTCGCAATGGCTTCTCAAGTTAAAAGAGGAAATCATGAAGCAACACTAGGTCAAATTCCTAAAGGTCGTCCTCTATCAGGAATGGCTGGCCAATGTTGATCCAATGCCGAAGAAGGACGGACGGGTTGGCATGTGCATTAACTATAGAGACCTAAACAAAGTGAGACCAAAGGATGATTTCCCACTACCTCACATTGATGTACTGGTGGACAACACTGCAGGGCACAAACTGTTTTCATTTATGGATGACTTTTCAGGCTACAATCAGATCAGAATGGCAAAAGAGGATATGAAGATGTCGTCATTCATTACCCTTTGGGGGGTCTTTTGCTATAGAGTGATGCCATTCGGACTCAATAATGCTAGCACCATGTACCAAAAACCAATGACAGCACATTTTCAAGACCTCATGCACCAGGAGATTGAGGTGTATGTAGACGACATCATTGTCAAATCCAAAGAGTCTGACAACCATCTTGCCTGCTAGAGAATGTTGTTTGCCTACCTGCGAAAGTTTAAGCTCCAACTAAACCCCAGCAAGTGTGTGTTTGGCGTGACATCAGGAAAGCTCTTGGGGTATATAGTCAGTCAACGGGGAATTGAGGTCGACCCCAATAAAATCAGAGCTATCATTGATATGCCACCTCCAGCCACTGAGAAGGAGGTCCGAGGTTTGCTTGGTCGCCTACAGTACATCAGTCGATTCATCGCCCAACTCACCCCCATATGCGAACCAATCTTCAGGCTCCTGAGGAAAAATGCTCAGATTACCTGGAGTGCGGAGTGCCAAGCCGCCTTCGACAAGATCAAACAGATGCTAGCCAGGCCACCAATCCTGGTTCCCCCGACGCCAGGTCGACCACTCCTCCTCTACTTATCAGTCACACAGCACTCCATTGGCATTGTATTGGGTCAACACGATGAGACGGACCGAAAGCAAAGGGCAGTGTACTACCTGAGCAAGAAGTTCAATGATTGTGAAGCTAGGTACACTACCATAGAAAAAGTTTGCTTATCCTTAGTCTGGGCCACCCAACACCTGTGACAGTATATGATGGCGTATTCAGTTTTACTATTACGCCAACATGACCCGATGAAGTACTTGCTCCAGAAACCAGCACTAGTAGGCAGATGCGTCAAGTGGCAGGTTTTGTTATCCCAATATGACATCTCCATTGTGATGCAAAAATCAGTGAAAAGGCAGGCCCTAGCAGATCATCTGGTTGACTGGCCTTTGCCGGAGTATCAGCCCTTGTAGACCCAGTTTCCTGACGAAGACATATTATTCGCCATGGATGATTTAGGGCACGAGGAGTCGGATGACCAGAAGCAGTGGCGCCGCTACTTTGACAGGGCAGTGAACAAGAGAGGCTAGGGTATCGTGGCAGTGCTGGCAACCCCCTAACGATAGCTCATCCCGTTTTCCAAGAAACGGTCGTTCCGGTGTGTGACCATGCCAACCAGGGGGTCCGGCGTAGAGTCACGCCAGAAAGAAAAGATCACAACCATGCGAAGATGGCGAAGGCGCAAGATAGGATAAAACAAAAAGAAAAGAAGTCGCCACCTAGTCTTCTAAGGGAAAGATGAGGAAAACCACAAAAGATTGAATGCATGAGATGCAGATGTGAAGGCCGGATGTCTGCTAACCAGAGGATGGGTAAGAATTCCTATTACGCACGAGGAAGGTGTTAGGCACCCTCGTACGCCTGAGAAACACGGTCTTTCTAGTCAAAATCACTTGCTAAAGACTAGATGAATGCTTGCTAAGCCTAGATCGTGCTCTAAACATGCTAACATGAATGCCATGACAAGACTGCATGGATGTGCATGATGGTATGCGAAAACTGCGAAGAAATCCACATGAAATGACGAAATCGCAAAGTATGACACGACAAAGAAAATCACATGAAATGACGAGGTTTTTGCAAAGAATGGTTCATAAAATCATATAGGCCTTAAGAAAATCAAAAATGCAAACAACGCTGGTTAGCAAAATCATAAAAAAACACTACCGAAATCGAGATGGGACAATTGCAAAGAAACCCACATAAAACGGACAAACGATGCCATGCGAAGAAAATCACATAAAATGATAGTGTTTCTGGACAGAATGTTCGGGAAAACCATACTAATGTCAAAAAAATGAGAAGTGGAGTCAACCCAGGTTCTCAGAATCGTGAAAAGTTCATGAAAATTGAAAAGGAGAAGATAAACCGCAAATGGACCAATGTGGGCCTTTCGGTTAGTTCGTGTACGCCCCCGGGCGATGAAATCTAAATCAAACCAAAAAAAAATTGTAATGTAGGATTAAAGAAAATCAAATCGAATGCAGGGTGAGGGACTCAGAAAACAAAGTGGAGAAAAATCCAAGGAAGAAACACATGTGATGCAAATTCACTTAAAAAGGAGGGACTAATGCGCAAATGTGATGAAAACTATATGAAATGGATGAATAAATGCCCATATGTGTAAAAATGCTAAGGGATGGCTTGGACAAGGATTAGGTAAGGCTGAGTGCGAAAACTAAAATGCATGCACATGGATTAGAGACATAGGAGCAGTTTGATTTTGTTGAATGCAGCTTGACATTCCTCATTCCATTGGATCTGTGCATTCTTTCTTAACAGCTTGAAGATAGGCTCACAGATGGGAGCGAGCTGTGCGATAAACCGACTGATATACTGTAATCGGCCCAATAAGCTTCGAACTTCCTTCTCTGATGTTGGTGGAGGCATATCGATGATGGCTCTTGCTTTGCTAGGGTCGACATCGATTCGCCTTTAACTAATGATGTATCCCAGAAGCTTGCCAGAAGATACCCCGAATATGCATTTGTTGGGGTTTAGGCGGAGCTCGTACTTTTTAAGGCGATCAAACAGCTTTCTTAAACAGACCATGTGCTCCTCAAGCTCTTTGGACTTGGCAATCATATTTTCTTGTAACGCCCCGATACCGAGCACGCTACTAAATCAAAGTATCGCAAGCATAATTACACTAATTACAGAAACATTAAATAACTGTAACTAAGGCTCACCTTCAGGATCACAATGTGCGACTAGAAGCTCCAACTCCTGCATCGGAACTCGGCTGCACGCGGTTTGCACCTGAAAACCAAACAAGCATGCGTGAGTGACATCTAAGTTACCCAGTACGTGCCTAAACATAGAAACCACAAAATCTCTGGAAAACTATAAAACTCATTTCTTTGATTATCAAAACTTGGTTTTCTTTTGAAAATCCTCTTTTCTTTTTATTGGAAATCACTTGGAAATTCAATCCCAAACTCATGCTCTTTTCAAAAGCCATGTGTCTTTTCTTTTCTCAAAACATTTGGAAACTCATTCCAAAACCACATTCTCTTTCAAAAACACACCTTTGCATTTTCTTTCAAAACCTTTGGAATTCATTTTCCAAAACATATCCTTTTCAATACTTGGGATTTCTTCCCAAAATCACACTTTGACTAGATCCAGCTTAAAACACAATGCATCTCTGGCTCAAACCAAATCATAAATACAGGCTGGTAACTGGTAAAACATCATCATTAATCCATTTCAGGATTTTAGGACTATTTCACAAGTCCAATCTAGACCAAATCACATTTCTTTTTCTTTATTCATTTCCACTTTTCTTTACTGTTGTTACCTTGATCAGGGGTAACCAGGCGCACAAGCAGTAGGCGAGGAAATCCTTTCCCCTACCTTCCTGCACTGCCGTGGTGAAATTCCCCGTGCGGGATGTCACCACCCTGGCCAACCGGCCTCAATTCATTTTCATATGTGCATGGGGATAAGTCTCTGTCTGACGCCCCATCGATGACCCGAACAACTAGGTCCAATGACCCAAGCTCAGCCTACACTGTCGGTGACCTGAACAACTAGGCTCAAAAACTTAGGCTCAGCCTACACTTTCACGAGCTCGGCAACCATAGTTGTGTCTTGCAACTGGTTCATTGAAGCCTTATACTCCTACCACGTTGTCGACACCAATCCCTGTGGTCGCATAACACATTATTAGTGTTCCATTTCAAAACTCTTTAAACTTTCTTTTCAAACCATTTTCCATTTCATTCTTTTCGTTGCAGGACTCTATCTCCTTGCAACAATTGACTCTCGACTAGGGTCCCAACTCAAGCCATGAAAACCATGCTTAAAAATCATAAATTGGGTATCATGCCCAAAACCACACAAAATCATCCTTTTCATTCATTTATGGGACCAAAACCCAAAACCACGCCCAAATGTATTTATTTGGGTTCCACATTCCTCCATGTCATTACATGGGGAAAACATCATTAACATATCGTCAACATACCATTTATCCTTCATTAAAACTCATATTTATGCATACCAGGTTCAGGGCAAAAACGGTAGACCGAATCTCAAGTTCGGTATACTGAAGATCTCAGGTTCGGTACACCGAATATTTTCGGTATACCGAAAACTCCTGAATCGGTCGACCGGGTGTTTTTGGCCTACCGATATCAGGTATCTGGCTTAATCTGACAGAGATTTGATATGCCGAATTCAGTTCGGCATGCCGAATCACCCAAAACGAGGGCACCTCCCCTGTTCCAAACGGCGGAAATCGCCCAAGGTGGGAGTGTCAATCGGACCTGCCAAACACACATCAAAAATTACGAGTAAATCACGGGGTGTAGACCCTTGAGTCTACTTCAAAACCCCCCAATGCAATCATGATTTCATCCACCACACAGTTCATTCGAAAATCACAAGGGGAAGAGGCTCAAGAATAGGTATTGTAGCCTTCAACCCCAAAATTGCATTTCCCCCACAAATACCAATCCTAACTGCATGATATCTATATTCTCATGTTATATATCACATTCCAACCAATTTATGATTTTTTCCAAAATTTTTCATGCATTTATCTCAATTTCCATGCAATAACGCATTGTTAAGGAAACAACGAGCAAAAAAAAAAGGAAAGAGGACGCGTACCTAGCTCAGCCCTCCAGCGACCTTTCCCCCACTCCAGCAAGCCTTCTCGGGGCCTGGCAAATCCTCTCCCGCTAGCGGACCACACGAACGGCCATCGCCTCATCCTCGGTTGCGCGCACATCGTTCTTCCTCTCCCTCTTCCTCCTTGCGGCGCAGCTCACCCTCTTCCACTCGCCTTTGCCTCTCTTATCCCATCCTCCTCCCGCATCACGCTAGCCACCCATCACGTTGGAGATGACGGCGAGGCACGGGTCACTGGATGGTCGTGGCACATGCTGAGTAGGGTGAAGGGGAAGAAGACGGGTGTGTGTGGTGAGCTCGTGAGTGCGAGAAGGAGAAAAGAAAGAAAGAAAAGAGGAAAGATCGGGCACGTAAATTGAGGCGATTGTGCATCCTCAAATCGGACTCCACATTTGTCCCAGATCACAAACAGGTGCATAGAAAGCCAACCACAAGCTCAAACATCCAAGAAATAACAGATTATCCATTAATAAACCATTTAAGCAACATCCCAATCAATTACATGGTTATAATTAAAATTGATAATCAGGCCCAGATGTCATACGTTTACATAGACCTCTATTTCCTAATGCATGAGGTCATGGAAAAGTGCAGTCATTTCCCTTTGATAAGTTGCACCGACATTCTTGAGCCCAAATGGCATTACATGATAACAAAAGACTCCCCAAGGGGTGATAAAGGAGGTCTTCTTGATAACTTCCTCGGCCATTTTGAACTGGTTGTACCCCGAGAAGCCATCCATGAATGATAGCATTTTGTGTCTGGTTGTGTTGTCCACCAAGACATCTATGTGAGGAAGTGGGAAATCGTCTTTAGGGCTTGCCTTGTTGAGGTCTCTGTAGTCGATGCACATGCGGACCTTCCCATCCTTCTTTGGCACTGGGACCACATTGGCTAACCATTCTGGGTACTGCACCACCTTGAGGAAGTTCACCTTGTGTTGCTTCATGATTTCCTCCTTGAGTTTCACGATCCATTGAGGTCGCCATCTCCTGAGTTTTTGGTTGACGGGCCTCTCGTTAGGCTTTAAGGGTAACTTGTGTACCACCACTTCGACATCGAGGCCGACCATGTCGTCATAACTCCAGGCAAAGACATCTGTGTATTCCTTCAGAAATGCTATGAAATCTGCCCTATCCTGTGGCTTAGCATTGATGAGTACCTCCTTGACATCCTCTACTGTACCGATGTTGATCCGTTTGGTTTCCTCCTTGACATGCATATTTGGCCCTTCTGGATCGTTGTCGTAGGGCTGGAATTCGGGCGTTTCACCGTCTTCATCCATGTCATCATCCTCCTCCTCTGATATGATTTCCTCTTTGAAGGTCGGGTCGGTGACATCAAAGGAGAGGTTGTTCTCTGATTTCTACCCCTGATGATTCTTAATGATGGTCACATTGACTTTAGTGTTCTTGTATCTACACTGTGTGACCTCTGGCTCTTTAACAGTGGGCTCTGCTGACTGGTCGGGTTTCTCTGTTTCCTCGGCTCCTAATACTATTTTTTGATTTTCTTTTTCTTATTTTTTTGGGTTTTCTGGATTTTTTGATTTTTTTGGATTTTTTTGTAGTATGTACAAATGGTGCTACTGACTGGAAGTTGTCCAGCTGCTGATTGATAGGAGTGATGTCGCCTGGCCTTCCTCCTAAGCTTAACTTAGGGTCTTTTTTTTTGACCCTCACCTTGCTTAAGGTGAGGCTTCTTCTGCATATACCATCTAGACCCGCCTCCCGGCTCTAAAGAGATTAACTCTAGTGGTCTAGTGGGTTCTAGTTGTGACTCAGCCAGGACCATGATGGATGAGTGGTCCGACTTCTGGTGGGTGATTGTTGGCTCTAATTTTGAGGCCCTTGACTTCCCTTTCCTTAGCCTCTGATGCTCTGCTGTGTCTTCAGCCAACACTGACAACTGCTCTTGGAATAGAAGCTCTAGGTCACTGACATGCTCACTCACTTGACCTGCCCTGCCAACTGTCTCATCCTCTACCGTGATATAATCAGAACCTCGGACAACACTATGTTCTGCCACTGCCTCATCTAAACCGTGGACCTCTGCTGAATGGATTTGAGACTGCTGTGAATAATGCCCCAGACTAACTGATTGCACTGACTGATCTACTGATGCCACTACTTACAGGACTATCGTTGTGTGGCTCGCTGTTAGGGCGGTGGCAGGTGTCGTCAATGTACCTACCGTCGGTTAAGACTGTGGCTACGCCATCTAGTGTTGGCTCCTCTTTGTAGTTGCCTAGCTCTGATTGGGATTGAGTATCCCTACACTGACAAAGTTGGTGAGGTCCGATAGAATAACAATCTTCTTGTACCTCCTGGTGCGCGAATGACCATCTTTGTGCAACTGCCACTCGTATCCCAGACCCTCGAGCTCTTGCCTGTCCTCCGCTTGGATGGGCTCAGAGATTCCTTGGCCGTGTCACTCGAGTGGTGTCCCCTTCTTGTATCTCCATTTGTGACATACGTTTTAAATCATCCGAAGGGGATTGCTACGAATGGTCAAGTAACTGACACACTCGAGAGCTAGGATGTAATTGACAGGCTTGAAACAGTTGCCCTGGAACATAACATTAGACGGTTTAGGATCGAAGTGGACAATTTGGAGGGAGACAGCGGAGACCGACTCAACCTTTTCTTTGTCATTTTGACTTGAATTAGGGTTTTTGTTTGATTGATTGGATTTTAAGTGGATTTTATTTGATTTTGTCTTGAATTAGGGCTTTTACTTGATTAATTTTAAGTTTTAAATGTTTTAAATGTGTTTTATTTGGTTTTAATTTTAATTAGGCCAGAGTGGACTAGTGTGGGCTTGAATGAGCTTGTGTGGGCTTAAGTGGGTTAGAGTTTTGGTGGTCGCAACCAGAGCATCATCCAGAGGAGCCTACTGCCAAGTGACTTCAAAATCACGATGTCTACACGACGCACCAATAACGAGGCAAAATATGAAGCATGCATCGTTGGCCTATAGGTAGCATTGGAGCACGGGGTATGGGAACTACAAGTCCACAGAGACGCCTTACTCATCATATCCCAGGTGAACGAGAGTTGGAAGACAAAGGACCCAAAGCTAGTGCCATACCACTCATACCTCTTGAAGCTCATGACAGAATTCAAGGACATTTCCATCTCCTTTATGAACAGAGCTAGGAATGCATATGCAGACGCTTTGGCAACTTTGGCGTCATGGTTGTCCATACCGGATGATCACGTGGTGGATGTATCGGTGACCCAAGTGGACTACCTTGTGTACTGCATGAGCATCAAAGAGGCCGATCCACTCGAAGAGCTTCCCTGGTACCACGGCATCAAGGTTTTCTTGCAAATTGGGAACCTCCCGCCTAATACCCCTACCACCGACAGGAAGACAATGCAACGACTTGTGTCAAAGTATGTCCATGGAGGTGGTCGATTATACAGAAGGTCCTACAATCAAATGCTGTTGAGAAGCGTGGATCAGAAGGAGGCCGATACCCTGATGCTACAAATTCATGCCGAATTATGCGGTCCACATATGAATGGGATCTTGTTGGCCAAGAAGATCATATTAGAAGGCTACTACTGGTCGACCATGGAGGCGAACTACTATCGGTTCGTCTGAAAGTGCCACAACTGCTAGTTCCACAGCAACTTAATCCATGCTCCTCCTCACCAACTACATAATATGTCTGCACCTTGGCCCTTCTCAACATGGGGTATTGACGTCATTGGAGCCATTCATCCAGTAGCCTCCAATGGGCATCACTTCATCTTGGTAGCGATTGACTACTTTACCAAGTGGGTGGAAGCAGCTTCCTACAAGGCGGTCACCACCGTGGCTACAGAGAAGTTTATTCGGAATAATATCGTAGCCTGGTACGGGGTTCCTCATGTGCACATCTTTGACAATGAGAAGAACTTCGTGGCTAGGAAGGTGGAAGATTTCCTACAGAGCCTCCACATCAAGCATCATAGATCCTCCCTGCACCGCCCACAAATGAACGGTGCCGTGGAGTCTGCCAACAAGAACCTTACCAAGATCCTAAAGAAGATGGCAAAGACTCACTGGGATTGGCATGACCAGCTCCCCTACGCATTGTGGGCCTACAAGACATCCATTCGGACTTCTACAGGGGAAACCCCATACTCTTTGGTCTACGGAATGGAGGCAGTTCTCTCCATTGAAGTAGAGATTTTGTCGCTCAGGATCCTAAGGGAGGTAGAGCTGGAGGAGGCAGAATGGGTCGAAGATCAGTGCATACAGCTGAACCTAAAGACGAGCACAGATTGCAGGCTTTGTGCCACGCTCAGTGCTACCAGAAATGCATGGCTAGGTCTTATCAGAAAAAGGTCTTATCACAGGGTAACGAATCAGTTCACTCTTTTCTTGGCGATTCCCAACCGTTGCTTGTATCCTGGTAAGGACTTGATTCACTCTCTCTTAGCGGTTCCCAACTGTTGCCTGTATCCTGGAAACGACTCGGTTCACTCTTTCTTGGCGGTTCCCAGCCATTGCCTGTATCTTGATAATGACTCGGTTCACTCTTTCTTGGTGATTCCCAGTCATTGCCTGTATCCTAGTAACGACTCAGTTCACTCTTTTCTTGGCGATTCCCAGTCATTGCTTGTATCCTGTAACGACCCTGTTCACTCCTTTCTTGGCGGTTCCTAGCCATTGCCTGTATCCTAGTAATCACTCGGTTCACTCTTTTCTTGATGGTTCCCAGCCGTTGCCTGTATCCTAGTAACGACACGGTTCACTCTTTTCTTGGTGGTTCCCAGCCATTGCCTGCATCCTGGTAACGACTCGGTTCACTCTCTCTTGGCGGTTCCCAATCGTTGCCTGTATTTACGTAACGACTCGGTTCACTCTTTTTTTGGCGGTTCCCAGCCATTACCTGTATCCTAGTAACGACTCAGTTCACTCTTTTCTTAGCAGTTCCCAACCGTTGCTGTATCCTGGTAACGACTCGGTTCACTCTCTCTTGGCGGTTCCCAACCGTTGCCTGTATCCTGGTAACGACTCGGTTCACTCTTACTTGGCGGTTCCCAGTCGTTGCCTGTATCCTGGTAACGACTCGGTTCACTCTTTCTTGGTGGTTCCCAGCCGTTGCCTGTATCCTGGTAATGACTCAGTTCACTCTTTCATGGCGATCCCCAGCTGTTGTCTACATCCTGGTAATGACTCGGTTCACTCTTTCTTGGTGGTTCCCTACCGTTGCCTGTATCCTGGTTACGACTCGGTTCACTCTTTCTTGGCGGTTCTCAGCCGTTGCCGGTATCTTGGCAACGACTCAGTTCACTTTCTGTCCACTCCTAGCCGATCTGTCTGTACACTGATAGCGACTAGGTTCTATCTCATTCCTTTTTTTTCGGCCCAACGAGTCCAATATCTTGTCGTCCCTATAGGACCCTGTTCAAGCAAACAGGGCCTAGGATTCCCCCTTTCTTTTTGGGCTGGTACCCCCAAATACCCGGAGTCACCTTTTTGGTCGACAAGCCCATCAGCCTTGCCATGTCCCTCTTCTCCTTTGGCTGATAACCGAAACTATTCGGTGATGAGTCTGTCAACTCATCAAGCATCATAGCATTCATTCGCATATGCATATACCAACTATCATCTACACGGCACATGCATTGTAATCAAGCATACTCCATGTAACCATGCCGGCGAGGAGGTTCCGCAAACGAATGCGAAATCGGTCGGCAAAATCACGTCGAAAAAGCAAAATAAAACGGAGTCGCCACCTAATCTATTATGGAAGACAAGGAAAACCATGTACATGAAAAATCAT
>JAMKQA010027697.1:0-11575 GCA_024699735.1 Posidonia australis
ATGGAGGGGTTGGCTTCTGAGGGTTCTCCTGTGAGAGGGGAATCGTGGGACGGTGGTAGGCTCCTGCACAGGGTGGCTCACCGTGGCAGTGCAGAACACTAGGGTCGCTCCTTAGTGGACTGCGTGTAGCCAGAGTTTGGTTGCCTGGCCCCGGACTTCACGACTCACTGTGTGTGGTTTTGGTCATTGAGGGCCGTTGTTTGTGGTTTTGGGTCAGTGGAGCCCTGGTTTGTGATTTTGGCCTGTGTGGGCCTGGTTTCTGAGGCTTTGAGGAAATGGTTTGCGAAAGGAATTTAAAAGGAAAATTAATTATGGTTTTGTTTTCCACGGTTTTCGTGGGGTGCGTACTAGGTGACTTTGGTCACTCATGCGTTTTCCTTGTGGTTTTGTTTGCAGGTGCAGGCATGTGATTGGTTTAGCGTAGTGCATATAGTTTGGATTCTGCTATCCGCACACACAGGTTCCTGGTGGTTAGATATTTTACTGTTTAGCTTTAGTTTTCCCGTAATTTAATTTGTTTAAATTATTGTGGAAAATTTGGGACGTGACATTTTGAGTTTTCAAAGTAGAAATCACAACCAGATAGAGTATGGGAGAGCGGCTTGCGTTTACTCGGTTCGCTCAATCTGATTATTGCAACTGGAAAGAGATTCTCACAAAGACTTGAATCGTATTGTAAAGGAAATAATTTCTGTTGGAGGGAAACAAAGAGATAAGTCTTATTGATCAATTCTAAGTACATATATGTAGTGATAATGGTATCGATATAGAGTAAACAGATATCCATTTAACTACTAAAAAATAATCTATCTAATGACTCTAATACTCCTCTTCAAGCTGGAGTATACAAATTTACTATGCCTAGCTTGTTACAAAAAGATTTAAAAAGACCCATAGCTAAAACTTTGGTAAACACATCTGCAAACAGAGTAGAGGATGTAGTAGAGGGAATAGTGATCAGGCCATCCATAACTACATTTCGTACAAAATGACAACCTCAATGTGCTTGGTTCTTTCATGAAACATTGGGTTATTTGCAATGTAAATGGTTGCATGGTTATCACAGAACGTAGGCATAGCCTTCTTGGGAAGAAAGCCAATCTCAGTCAAAAAGGATCTAATCCACATCATTTCACATGCCATTTAGGCCATGACTCTATACTCCGCTTTAGCACTTGAACGAGAGACAACATTCTATTTGTTGCTTCGTCAGCAGATTACCTCCCACAAACGTACATTACCCAAAAGTTGATTTTCTATCACCTCGATCGCCTGCATATCTAGAGTCTAAATAACTAGAAACATTCAGACGACCATGGCAACTGTATTGAAGACCTTGGCCAGGAGCATTCTTTAAATAGGATAATATTTACAAAGATGCCTCCGGTGTACCTCCCTAAGTTGGTGCATGAACTGACTGACCAGACCAACGACAAAGGTAATATCTGATTGTGTCACTGTAAGGTATATCAGTTTTCCTACTAGGCGCTGGTATTGCCTTGTATTCTCATGAATTTCAGAAGATGTGTCCCATAATCCAAGCTAGAATCAACTGGAAAATTGGATGGTTTGCACCCAAACATGTCCGTATTCTTTAGCAGGTTAAGCACATATTTGCTTTGAGATAAGAACACTCCATCTTTAACATAAGCAATCTTTATTCCCAGGAAGTATCTAGGTCTTCCTAGATCTTTTGTCACAAAATGCTTATTAAGAAATGCTCTACTTTCATCAATTCCTACTCTGTCACTACCAGTAACTAAAATGTCATCCACATAGACAGCTAAAATAACACAGCCTGTAGATCTCTGCTTAATAAACACTGAGTGATCAGAGTTGCATCTTCGAAAGCCAAATTGTGTTACATTTGTGCTGAATTTATTGAACCATGCACGTGGACTTTGCTTGAGGCCATATATTACTTTGTTTAGTTTGCATATACGTCTCTCCTTGAGCAACCTATCCAGGAGGTTGCCCCATAAAAACCTCCTCAAGTAGATCACCATATAGAAATGTATTTTTAACAACCAACTGATGTATGGGTCACTTCTGATTGGCTGTCACTGAAAATAATATATGAATAGAATTGAGCCGAGCTACAGGAGAAAAAGTCTCAAAATAGTCAACTTCATATGTTTGTGCGAACCCACGTGCCACAAGATGAGCTTTATAAAGATTAACTGTGCCATTGGAGTTGTATTTAATAGTGAAGACCCAGCGACAGCTAGTAATTTCAGTATCAACAGGTGGTGTGACAAGATCCCAGGTCTTACGAGACTGTAAGCAGACATTTCTTCATCCATGGTCGCTTCCATTCAGGCATTTGTAACGCCCTTTGATACGTCCTAGGTACAGAGATAGATGAAAAAGACAAAACAAAAACCCGACACATAAGATGTAGGTGATCATAGGCAACAAAGTTAGAGATGGGATATGTTGTACCACGAGTACCTTTTCGAAGAGTAATCGAAAGATCAAGGTCAGACGTAAGGGTAGGAGAAGAAGTGGGAGCAAAAGAGGCTGGACCTGCATCAGTGGAAGTAGATTGATCGATGCCTTGAGTTAATGGCAGTGTCTGTTGTCGTGGTCGTCAAATATAAACCTGTAGAAGAGGAGCAGGAGGGGTTGCATATTCAAACAGAGGAACAAACTCTATAATCGGGACATCTAGTGGTAGAGGAAGTGAGGAGGAAGTTGCAGAAGAAGAAAATAGAGTGTCTTCAAAGAATGTGACATTTGCACAGGTAAGGTATTTTCGACTCACTGAATCATAGCAACGATACCCTTTCTGAGTCTGAGAATACTCGACAAACATACACTGGATAGACCTGGGAGAAGCTTATCCAAATTCGAACGAGTATCCTGAACAAAACACACGCATCCAAAAACCTTTGGTGGCAGAGGAAAAAGGGATTTCTGGAAAAATAAAAGAGATTGAGAAATGCTCCTATGAACAGAGGACAGCATGCGATTATTGAGATGACATGCTATAAAAATCGCATCAGTTCATAGTTGCTGAGGAACTTTCATCTAGGCCATGATTGTTCTAGTAACATCCAATAAATAACGGTGTTTGCGTTCAACTACACCATTCTGTTGCGAATTTCTAGGACACGAGGTTTGATACAGGATTTCTTGGACATCACACATAAGAGATACATCGTGTTGAACATATTCAAGAGCATTATCCGTACGAAACACATGTAATGGTTCAGAGAATTTGGTTTTTATTTCATTCAAAAAAATTTGGATAACATTGACCACCTGAGTGCGATCCTTTAGTAGATAAACTCAAGTCATTCTAGAAAAATCTTCAATAAAAACGATAAAATACCTAAAACCCTTAACATACTTAATACGACACGGACCCTACACATCAAAGTGAACCAATTTCATGAGAGCACGACTTTCTTTGTATTGATGTACAGGATATGAGGATCGACGATGCTTTCCTAGTTGACAAGACTTACACTGAAAATTATTAATAGATACAGACTTTGGTAAAAGACTTTTTAATTTCTCAAATGACGGGTGACCAAGACGACAATGTCACAAAAAATTGACTCAACAGAAGCAGAGGTAGTAGGTGTTGTGCGACCACTGAGGCAATATAAACCATGTCGCTCAGGTCACGAACCAAGCTATTTTCTAGTCTGCAGGTCCTGTATAAGAAGATGAGTGGGAAAAAGGTTACTGCACAGTTATGGGTTTTGGTAAGTTAGCTAACAGAAAGTAAATTAACAAGAAAATTTGGTACATAAAGAATATCATGTAAAGTGAGGTTGCTAGAAAGAGACACATTTCCTTGTTCGTAGACAGGTGAATGTGTTCAATTAGTAACTGTAACAAAGGCTGTAGAAACAGATGTGGTCATCGAAAAAAAAGAATGGCAAGTACCAGACATATGCTTTGACGCACCTAAATCAACAACTCAGTTAGTTTCAAAAGTCATGGACAATGCTGACGTACTTGATGGAGTAGCATGTGTAACAATTGTAGTAGTCTGTGACTGAAGGAAGCAAGCATACTTTGCCTGAGAAATTGTCACAGTATCATTGAAACTGGGATGAGACTCAGAGGTGTCTTTAGTAACATTATTAGTCTAGTCTGGTTTGCTGAATTTTGTCCAACACTAGTCTGATGAGTGATTCATGTGGCCACAATGATCACACTTAAGATTGCCCCGACGATTGTCACGTTCTCCTCTAGAATGACGGCCACGTCCACGGCCTCGACTAGATACAGCAAAGGCAGATTGATCGCTATGTATCGTAGTAGTTGCAGTGAAAACAAGAACGCGAGAGAAGGCAGATGTCAATGACGGAACCGAATCAACACTAAGAATGTGGCCACGCACCTAACAGGCAAGTTCGGGATGGAGTGTCGATAAAAATTTTGCAACTACAAACTCTTCTCTATACTAACGCATAATCTGAACATCAGGAATCAAATGTTGGAGGATTTCAAGTTCATCAAGAAGAACCTGAATAGAAGTATATAAATCCTAAACAAACTGGTCTCTCTTGCTGTAAAGAGAAGAACTGATCATATATCTCAGCGACCTGGACAATATTCTTGTCTTGAACATAGGTGGCTTTCAAGGTATCCCAGATTGTCTTGGCAGTAGGAAGCATAACTACACCACAAGAGATTTGGGGTTCCATGCTATTTAAAAGTCAAGTAATAACACCATAATTAGAGACCAACTAGTTATCGTACTCTGTAGATTTTAGATCAGGAGGATTATGAGTAATATGCTTGATTTTTTATGGACTTCTAGAAAAACTTGAATAGACTTTGCCCATATAAGATTGTTTTTACCATCAAGCTTGATACATGTCCCACAGAAGGTACACAACATAACGTCACCAGAAGCAGGGCCTGAGGAGGAGGCCATAAATGCAAGAGTACGTAGAAATAGGGATAATAACAGCTAGGAGATAGTAACGTATCACATAAAAAAAGTACCATAATAGTAGTAGAGAGAAAAACAGCCTAGCAAACCATCCTGAGGGCTGTTCACGTCACCGGAGAGGGTGTAAGAAGCCCGTTGGAAGAGGAGATCAGCAGGTAGGAGGTCTGGAGAGTCGCCTAGAGGACTGGTAGTTCATTGTCGGTGGCTGAAGAGGTCGACTGGGTCAGCTGTACGAGCGGGAGAGGTCGGCGATGGCTGGGGCAGGGTCTGGAGCTGCTGTCGGTGACCTACGTGTAGGCTAAAGACATCGAAGGAGCCACCTAGAGGAGGAGATGTCGCCTGAGAGGGCATGCGAAGGGAAATGAGAGACCGACGGGAGGGCTAGAGGGTGGGAAAAGGGTCAGAGGTGGCCGACAGGGGCAGAGAAGGGGTCAGAAGTGGTCGACGGCTGGAGAGGGGGGTGGTGGTGGGGAGAAGAAAACTAGGGTTTGGTGAGAAAAAACCTAGTGTTCTAATACCATGTTAAATTAAAACAAAGAGATAAGTCTTATTGATCAAGTCTAAGTACTTATATATAGTGACAATGGTATCCATATAGTGTAAACGGATATCCATATAATCACTAAAGAATAACTCATCTAATAACTCTAATAGTTTCCACCCTATTGGTGAACGGAAAATAAGTCTAAAATTCGTTAAAAAAATATAAAAAACAATGGACACGATATTATTTGATTTTATCAGAGACTACCGTAGATTTTCAAAAAACAACGCAAACAAATAAAAAGAAATTGATGATTTACAATAGCAGACCTTAATCAGTCTAGGTTGCCTATGAAAGCGGCGTCGATATACGTCGTCGGCTCAAACTCCGACGAGACTCGGTGCCTCTCTGACAAGTGACGTGAAGCACAGGTTGATTATTACTTTGAAGAACCACTAAATAAGGGTCTGAACACCATGAAATCCTAAACATATGAGCTCTAGAACGAAAATTGCACCTAAATCTAAGAAAATAAAAATAAAAAAGGGAAAGAGAACCTTACATTGCATAGGGATTGGCTCAAACCAGTCCCACTATGATTGGTAGTTTTCTATTGACGTGGATTTTTAAGGTAGTGTTGATGAAGGTCGTCGTTGTTCCACGTACTTCGATGACTTTTATGATCGCCACTTGTCGATTCACTTTTGTGGGTTGATAAGGTACCTTGTAGGAGTTGTAGTGGTTGTGATATAGGCTCTCGGTTCACTAGGTTAACTGTAGGATGTTGTCTAACGACGTCCTCGTGCTATGTAGTATGTCCTTCCCTTCAAAACAAATAAGAAAAACAAAAGAAAATGGATTAGACTACGTATAGTAAATAAATAACAAAAAGATAACAAAGAAAAACATAAGCATGCCACTAAATACTAACCAGGGAGTGGTTTCCCACATGCATATGTTATAGGCTAATAATGTATGTAAAAATTTTTAATGATAAAATAATGAAAAAGAGGAAGATACTCCCTTTACCGTTGTCACCTTGACATAAGGGTTGGAGGAAGTGGAGGCCGGTTTACGGAGCTCTGGGAATGTACTTTAGCTTCGAAAAAAGGTTGGATCTCTTAGATCTAAGCTTTGACAAGAGGATTGGATATGGAAGAGGGGCTAAAGGGGCTCTCTCTCTCAGGATCTCTTTCTCAAGCTTTCTAGGATTTATAATAGCTCCTTGAAATTTTTGAAGTGTCTTCTCTTTAAATTCTTGACGTAGGAGGTCTATTTATGGAATTTCGAGGCTTTAGATTTCGTCATTGACGAGATATAGATCAAGAGTCTGGATGAAATGCTCTCGAAAAGGTTGAAAATCGAGATTGGATCTCTTCGTCGATGGACTAGGCGACAGAATTTTCAAGTCGCCACTTGAATAGGCGATGAGTCCTGAGATTACAATTTTGACTGTACGTGATGAATTAATACCCGAAAAGCAATGAAATCTATCACGTACGCCAGTCGCTGGTTCATGTGATGTCGAGCTACCAACAACGCATTTTTCAAAAAATTAAGATCAGAAAATATCTATCACGAATCTATTATCAAATATTGACCAAATCAATTCTGAAAAATCACACTCGTAATTGAAGTTATTTTAAATTAATTTTCAAATTCAAAATCTATTTAAAATTGTAAGTTAATTGGATTTAAAAATCAAATCTTTAATAATTATGAGAAAACTCAATTAAAATCAATGATGTATTTGATTTGAAATAGATTGGCAATCACTTGGATATTTTGGATTTTATTTTTTCAGCATTATCATGATTTAACTATAAGCTATAATAATAAAATGTGATAACTTATCATAAAATCTCGTTTTTGGTAAAAATAAAGATAAGTGATCTTAATTATCAAGTCATCCAAATTTCTAGAATTTTCTGGAATTATTTAGCATTTATAATAATTTATATGATAATTATAGATATTTAAATGTTAGAAAATCATAGAAATTATAATAATTATAGGAAAATTATGATAACATTTATAAATATCCCATATGTCAAATTAGGGCCTAAGATGACAAATTATTTAGAGAGAGTAGTCCAAGGTACTTGTCGCCTACTTTTGGGGCATCATAATATCTAGTTGCGTTTCAAACTAACGAGAAGTATGTCGCCTCCTAAACTAGTGTCTAGAGTAGTCACCTGTCACGATGGTAACATCCTGATTTTTTATAATTTATCTTTGTCTTTTATCTTATTTCACAGAGATGCAATAAAATCTAGAAAACTGTAGAAATTCCATGAGAAAATATGAAAAGGATTAGAGTTCCTTAGCCATATGATCTGGTGTACTTGGAGGGTTCCTATCTTAGGTGAACTCTAGGAAATGTGAAAATGGGATATCTACAGATCCTTAATGACAAAGTTTAGTGTTCATGTTGATCTTTCCATGGAAATCCATTGTGACAACTAGACAGCAATATTCATTGTTAACAATTCAATTTTCATGAGAGAATCAAATATATTGAGGTAGATTGTCATTACATCAGAAATATGATGCTATCTGGTCACGTTAGTACTCTTTACACTCAGTCTTCTAAGTAGTTGACAAATATCTTTACAAAGGAATTTAATGTTGGAGTCTTTGATGGATCATGTAACAAGCCAGGCATGTTAAATCTATTTACTCTAGCTTGAGGAAGAGTATTAGTATTATCTTTTGTGTGTTAATAGATTAATGGATCTTGTATGTTATATGGATCCTTTTTCTTATGACCCACCATATATATATGCAATACTCCTCTTTAATGATAGACTTTTCTCTTCTTTCAACACAACACTATTGATAGACAACCCTTCTCTTTTTTCTTTTTAACAAAGAACCTGCTGTGAATTACTAGTAACAAACTTGCTAAGGCATAATTTGACTAGAAATAGTATGAACTATTAATAATTTTATATTTCAGAAATTAAGCATGTTGTGTGGTAGTTTACATTATTTAAGGTATTGTCATTGTTTTGTTCATAACATGAATTATTGCATGGACATTTTTCTTGGCAGTGAGGAAGATGACTCTGAAACCTTTCAAAGATGGCATGTCTATATAACAGGTCACAGTTTAGGTGGTGCCTTGGCTACCCTTCTTGCTCTTGAGCTTTCATCTAGTCGCATGGCCAAGTGAGATTTAGTTTTTTTTTTTTAATCATTTTTTCTATTCTAAATATCAGTCAATGCTGCTACATCTATTCCTTCTTCAGGTTGTGTTTTGTCTAGTGAAGGGCTCTTTCTCAAAGTTATGTTCCTTCCACTGTTAAAATATCCATGTTATAGTATTTTTTATGTATTTCAAGGGGATGTGCAAAAAAGGCCGTCATGCAAGAAGTTGCTATCCCAAATAGTCCAACAAAATTTGAAGGCATGTGCATACAAGCCACGACCAAATTCAGTGGAGCGGCTAACTCTTGCTGCTGTACCAAATGATGCCTCAGTACATTCTCAGACTTGTGTGTCAAGTCAAGTTGTCGGAATGTGCTCATTTCATGCTGCTTAAGAAAACACCTCCAACTTTTTTTAATAATTTTTTTGTCCTATAAAAAAGGCTTTTAGTAGGAATTCCTTTGAAACAAGGGCTTGAGCAGATTCAAGCTAGTCAAGTTTTGTTATATGTTTCTTTCTGTTGTATAACTTCTGAGTTTTTAATGATCACAACTAGGTGTGGTGCAATTTCTGTTACAATGTACAACTTTGGTTCTCCTCGTGTTGGAAATAAGAAATTTGCTGAAGCCTACAATGAGGTATACATTTATTAATTTGATGACTACAATTTTGTGACATAGTAGTCTTGGTTATATCTCATCAGATTATATCTTCTCTCTCTCTCTCTCTCTGCAATTATACAGTAATTATATAATTGTTAAATCTTGTCAACTACGTTTAGTGCATGAAATCCATTTAAGAACAAAACACAGAATTTTTCTCAACCCGTTGTCACTCTTTTTATAACTGATTTCATCTGTTGAATGTAATTATTCCCATGGACCTCACCCTCACCAAATTTGGTGAGGGTTATATTATTTGTTTGTAGTTCATATATTAGCCATTGTGATACATTACAGTTATTATTCTTATTCTCTCCCAACTTCCTCTTATGGGTTGGATATTCTCCCTGGTAGCTTCATGAGAAATTACACGTCAGTGCCCTGCTACTCCCTAAACTGACACTATGGTAGCAGTGTCCTTGTCAGGGTCATGCATACAAAAGGGTCAAAAGAAAAACACTTTTTATTTGCTGAAGGAGGCATTAAGACGCTTCAGTTGAGATCATAAGAATTAACCTAAAGTTAACAATGCCAAATTATAACCTGAGACAAACATGTGTAAATCCTATCCAATTCTAGAACTACCCTTAGTTAATCAACTGTTGTTCCTAGTTTTGTTAGTTCAATTTCATATTGTGAAGCACTCCTTGGCACGGTAAAAGTAAAACTCTTACCAAATCCAGAAGGAAGGCTTGGTTCCCAATGATATTTTCTGTGTTTTTGTGGTACCAATGTGGAAGACTACTGTCATTTGTTCTTTGCCTGTGCCTTTGTGAGAACTGTTAGGAGATCTGTAAGCTTGAGATATCGACTTGGAGTGGTACTAATCCAGCGGATCTGTAAACTTGTCTGCATCTCAAGAGGCTTCCAATTCCGACGTTTTATGCCGTCTGGAACATATCTTTCGAGTGTATGGTTGGGAGAGGAACACCATCATCTTCCATGCAATGCATACCTCTCATGGGAGTGTTCTGGATATGTCTTGGAGTCAGGTCAAGATTTGGGGTTGGAATTTTTTGGACTGGATGCTTGGAGGGAGCTTTACTTTGGAATTAAAACTCTAGTTAAATTTCTTTTATCTGCTTGGATGGTACCTTAATAGTATGGGTTTCATCCCACCTTTTCCTAAAAAAATTAATCTTGTGAAGCTCATTCTAGTCAACTGTTGTTCCTGGTTTTTCCTTTTCTCTGATATAATAAAATTCAATAATGTGTATTGTGTAGCTCATTCTAATTAATTCTATTTATTCAGAAAGTCAAAGATAGCTGGAGAGTTGTTAACCACAGAGATATTATTCCAACTGTCCCTCGCCTGGTTGGCTATTGCCATGTTGCTCAACCTGTTTATCTTGCCGCAGGAGAGTTGAAGAATGCTTTGGTAGGTTTCAATTGTTTTGAGCATCGTACGGAATGGACAAATCCAAATGGTAAAACAACAACCACCATGCCTTAGTCCCATTATGTGGGGCGGCAACATGAATTCATTTCTCCATTTAGCTCTATTCATTTCTACTTTCTTCATGTATTTATTATTTCTAACCATATGATTTTAGGTCTTCCTTTACCCCTTCTACCTCTATTGGAAATAAGTAGTTCTCCCTTTCTTACAGCTGCACCTAAAGATCTTCCTTAAACATGTTCAAACCACCTAAGATGATTGTCTTTCATTTTATTCTCAATTGGTGTTACCTATACCCTATTATGAATGAATTCGCTTTTTGTCTTATCCTCGAAAGTATTCCTGCTCATCCATTTTAACATCCCCATTTCGGTTACATTTACCTTTTGAACATGTTCTTTAATCACCCAACACTCTGTACTGTAAAGCCTAGCAGAACATGTAGATGTCCCTTAAAATTTTCCTTTTATCTTGATGGGTAAATCCAAATGATAAGTCCAACCCTGGCATGTATTCAACGCTAAGAGAATTTTTGAAACTCGACCCTCACTTTCAGTAATGAATTGCATTTTATTCAAGGAAGCCTTTGAACAAATTGTTCAAATTTGAGCAAGATATAACCTGGTTCAGTCATCTGTAACGAAAAGACAAACTGTTATTTCTGTGTCATCCACGTGATATAAAATATATATCAAACTTAATTTTTAACTTATTGCATGCAATAGGTTTTAGAAAAAAACACCATTGCATGCATCATACTAGGTTTACATCACTACCTTTTCTTACATGGATAGCAGACTTTACGAGCCTGACTATTGCATGCATTACACTAGGTTTACATCATGACATTTTCTTACATGGATAACATGTAGGATCGAATAGCTCCTCTAGAGGGGGGGGGGGGGTGAATAGAGAATTAACACTTTTTAATTACTTATATCAGTTTTTACAGGTGAATGAAAAAT
>JAMKQA010027698.1:0-15063 GCA_024699735.1 Posidonia australis
ACTGCTTGTGTGCCTGGTTACCCCTGATCAAGGTAACAATATTAATGAAAGTGGAAATGATTAATGAAAGAGTATTGTGTGTGGTCAGGATTGGACTTGTGAAATGGTCCTAGAATCCTGAAATGAATGATGATGTTTTAACCAGTTGCCAGCTAGTGTTTGTGGTTTGGTTTTGAGCCCAGTGGGGCCCTGTGTTTTAGGCTGGATCTAGTTAGGATGTGTGTTTTGGGAAGGAATCCTAGGATTTGAAATGGTATTGTTTTGGGAAAGAAAAATGATTTCCAAAAATGGTTTGATTGAAATGTTTTGAAAGGAAGTGGTTTTTGAAAGAATTTCCACTTGTTTTGAGAAAAAGAAGGTGGTGGCTTTTGAGAAAGCCTTGCTTGGGATTGAGGTCCCAAGTGGTGCTTTTGTAAAGGAAAGAATTGGTTTTTGGGATTGAAGTCCCAAGTATTGATTTAATCAAGTAATGATTTTCAAAGATGAGAAAACCAAGTTTTGTAATGATAAGAAACATGTTTTCTTTTGGTTTTATCGTACTTGTTGTAGTTGTGTGTTTTGGGGGCGCGTACTGGGTGACGTAGATGTCACTCACGCGTGCTGTGTGTTTTCAGGTGCAGACCGCGTGCAACCAGTTTCCAGTGCAGGAATTGGAGTTTCTAGCCGCGCATCGAGATCATTAAGGTGAGCCTTAGTTACAGTCCTTCTGTTCTGTAATTTGTGTAATTAGGCTTGTGATGCAATGTTTTGGTAACGTGCCCGGGTTCGGGGCGTTACACTTTCAAATGGCTTGGTTGTTTTGGTTAGAGTGGAAGGTGGTTAAGAAGAGGTGGGAAGTTGTTAAAGTGGTTGGAGTGAAGTGGGAAATGGTTACGGTGGTTAAGAAGAGGTGGGAAGTGGTTAAGGTAGTTAAGAAGAGGTGGAAAGTGGTTTAGGTGGTTGGAGTGAAGTGGGAAATGGTTAAGGTTGTTGGCGTTTGACTTATGGCTTAGGGTTTGACTTAGGGTTTGACCTATGTTTAGGGTTTGGATTAGGGTTTTTAATTTAATTTAGGTCTTAGCCTAGGGTTTAAGGTTTGGATTAGGGTTTAACCTAGGTTTTATGATTTCTTTAGGTTTTTATGGTTTTGTTTTATATTTTAGGGTTTTTAGGGTTTTCCTAGGCTTTTTAGGGTTTTTCCTAGGGTTTTAGAGTTTTGTTTTGTATTTTAGGGTTTTGCTAGGGTTTCTAGGGTTTTCTTATGGTTTTCCTTGGGATTTGAGGTTTTGTTTTGTATTTTAGGTTTTTAGCATTTTTAGGGTTTTCCTAGGGTTTTATGGTTTTGTTCTGTGTTTTAGTGTTTTGGGGTTTTCCTATGGTTTTTAGGGTTTTTCAGGTTTTTAGCGTTTTCCTAGGGTTTTTTGGGTTTTACGACTTTTCCTAGGGTTTTATGGTTTTGTTTAGTATTTTAGAGTTTTTCTTGGGTTTTATGGTTTTATTAATTATTTTAGGGCTTTTAGTGTTTTCCTAGGGTTTTTTGGCCTTTTCCATTGGTTTTTTCGATTTTCCTAGGTTTTTTTGGTTTTTAGGACTTTTCCTAGGGTTTTTAGGACTTTTTAGGGTTTTATTTGGTTTTTTGGAGTTTAATTTTGTTTTTTAGGGTTTTTTTGAATTCTATTAGGATTTTGGTCCATTTGAAAGCTTATTGGGTTCTCTACAGATGCCCCTCCCTGTGCAAGGTCGAAGGACGAATGCAACAGTGACTGATGCTTAGGATTGACAGAGACACCCCACCGCTTCTTACGAGGGAGAGAGATCATGATGAGGAGATCATCGCTCGTAGTTGACAAGGATGCCTTGTCCGAAGCAACAAGAAAGAGTTAGGTAATGGCAACCAGCTATCAGTCGGTGAATGCACCAGAAGCCCTGTCCTGTCTCCTAGAACGCCACAGTTGAAACCAACATCAAAGAAACCAATACAAATGACTAATTCTGACAAGATGACGACCAATCAGCTCCTAAAAGACATGACTGGTTATCACACTTGTCGAGAAAAAACGCTGGACAACACTCACGGTGCTTGCTGACCGAGAAGTGACTGGTAGTTCAGGCTACCAGCCCAAGATGAGGGAAGGAACATGGAGAATTGGGAAATCCATCGAGCATCACAAGGATTGCCAAGGTAGTTTGGGAAACCAGCCCAAAGGAAGGAGGCAAATAATTTGCTTTGAGTTCGTCTCTTCGGAGTGGAACTCAAAACAAAAATGGGGGCACCAAATTTCATCCGGACGGATCGAACCGCAGATGGGACAATCTTGACTTTGGGTGGTAGCCTAGAAAAATGAGATGGAAAATGGAGGCCTTGAACTCGTCCATCAGGATTGGAATTCAAAGGCCAGGGAGGTGGGACCGAGATTCGTCTTGACGGATCAAACTGCAGATGGGACCATCTAGACTCCGAGTGGTAGTCAAGAAAAATGAGATGGAAAATGTAGGCCATGAATTCGTCCATCATGATCGGAATTCAAATTGAGGGAGGTGGCACCAAGATTCGTCCTGCCGGATCTAACCGCGAATGGGACCATCTAGACTCCGGGCGGTAGTCTAGAAAAATGAGATGGAAAAGGGAGGCCTTGAATCCGTCCATCAGGATCGGAATTCAAAGGCGAGGGAGGTGGAACCAAGAATCTTCTTGATGGATCGAACCGTGGATGGGACCATCTCGACTCTGGGCGTTAGTTTAGAGAAAAGAGATTGAAAAGGGAGGCCTTGAATCCATCCATCACGATCAGAATTCAAAGGCGAAGGAGGTGGCACCGAGATTCGTCTAGACAGAATGAACCGCATATGGGACCATCTAGACTCCGAGTGGTAGTCTAGGCAAATGAGAAAGAAAGGGGAGGCCTTGAATCTGTTAATCAGGATCGGAATTCAAAGGCAAGGGAGGTGGCATCGAGATTCGTCCTGATGGATCGAACCGCGGATGGGACCTTTTAGACTACGAGTGGTAGACTAGAAAAATGAGATGGAAAAGGGAGGCCTTGAATCCATCCATCAGGATCGGAATTCAAAGGCAAGGAGGTGGCACCGCGATTTGTCCGGACAGATCGAATCGCGGATGGGACCATCAAGACTCCAGGCGGTAGTCAAGAAAATTGAGATGGAAAAGGGAGGCCTTGAATACATCCATCAGGATCGGAATTCAAAGGCGAAGGAGGTCGCACCGAGATTCGTCCTGACAGATCGAACCGCTAATGGGACAATCTAGACTCCGAGCGATAGTCTTGAAAAATGAGATGGAAAAAGGAGGCTTTGAATCCATCCATCAGGATTAGAATTCAAAGGCGAGCGAGGTGGCATCAAGATTCATCCGACAGGTCAAACCGTGGATGGGACCATCCAAACTTTGAGCAGTAGTCTAGAAAAATGAGATGGAAAATGGAGGCCTTGAATTCATCCATCAGGATCGGAATTCAAAGGTGAGGGAGGTGGCACCGAGATTCGTCCTAACGGATCGAATCGTCGATAGGACCATCTAGACTCCAACTAAAGAAATGAGATGGAAAATGGAAGCCTTGAATCCGTCCATCAGGATCGGAATCCAAAGGCGGGGGTGGTGGCACCGAGATTCGTCCTAACGGATCTAACTATGGATGGGACCATCTAGACACCGGCCAGTAGTCTAGAAAATGAGATGGAAAAGGGAGGCCATGAATCCATCCATCAGGATCGAAATTCAAAGGCGATGGAAGTGGCACCAGGATTCGTCCTGACGGATCTAACCACAGATGGGACCATCTAGACTCTGGGCGGTAGTTTAGACAAATGAGATGGAAAGGGGAGGCCTTGAATCCATCCATCAGGAATGGAATTCAAAGGCAAGGGAGGTGGCACCGAGATTCGTCCTGATGGATCAAACCACGGATGGGACCATCTAGACTTCTAGTGGTAGTCTAGAAAAATGAGATGGAAAAGGGAGGCCTTGAATCCATCCATCAGGATCGGAATTCAATGGCAAGGAGGTGGCACGGAGATTCATCCTGACAGATCGAACTGCAGATGGGACCATCTGGACTCTGGGCGGTAGTCTAGAAAACTGAGATGGAAAAGGGAGGCCTTGAATCCATCCAGCTGGATTGGAATTCAAAGGCGAAGGAGGTAGCACCGAGATTCGTCGTGACGGATCGAACCGCAGATGGGAAAATCTAGACACCGGGTAGTTGTTTAGAAAAATGAGATGGAAATGGGAGGCCTTCTATCCGTCCATCAGAATTAGAATTCAAAGGAGAGGGAGGTGGCACTGAGATTCGTCCTAACCGATCGAACCCTGGATGGGACCATCTTGACTCCAAGTGGTAGTCTAGAGAAATGAGATGGAAAATGGAGGCCTTGAATTCGTCAATCATGATCGGAATTCAAAGGCGAGAGAGGTGGCACCGAATTCGTCCTGACGGATCGAACCGTGGATAGGACAATCTAAACTCTAGGTAGTAGTTTAGAGAAATGAGATGGAAAAGGGAGGCCTTGAATCCATCCATCAGGATCGAAATTCAAAGGTGAGGGAGGTGGCCCCGAGGTTTGTCCTGACGGATCAAGCCGCGGATGGGACCATATATACTCCAGGCGGTAGTCTAGAAAAAAAGAGATGGAAAAGGGAGGCCTTGAATTTGTCCATTAGGATCAGAATTCAAAGGCGAGGGAGGTGGCTCCAAGATTTTTCCTAACGGATCTAACTACATATGGGACCATCTAGACTCCAGGTGGTAGTCTAGAAAAATGAGATGGAAAAGGGAGGCCTTGAATCCATCCATCAGGACCGGAATTCAAAGGCAAGGGAGGTGGCACCATGATTCATCCTAACTGATCTAATCACTGATGGGACCATCTAGTCTCCGGGCGGTAGTCTAGAAAAAAGAGAGGGAAAAGGGAGGCCTTGAATCCATGCATTAGGATCGGAATTCAAGGGCATGGGAGGTGGCACTAAGAATCGTTCTGATTGATCTAACCGCGGATGGGACCATCTAGACTCCGAGCGGTAGTCTAGAAAATTGAGATGGAAAAGGGAGGCCTTGAATCCATCCATCAAGATAAGAATTCAAAGGTGAGGGAGGTGGCACCGAGATTCGTCTTGATGGATCGAACCGTAGATGGGATCATCTAGACTCCGGGCGGTAGTCTAGAAAAGTGCGATGGAAAAGAAAGGCCTTGAATCCATCCATCAGGATCGGAATTCAAAGGTGAGGGAGGTGGCATCGAGATTTGTCCAGACGTATCGAACCGCGGATGGGACCTTCTAGACTCCAAGCGGTAGTCTAGAAAAATGAGATGGAAAATGGAGGCCTTGAATTCGTCCATCTGGATCAGAATTCAAAGGTGAGGGTGGTGGCACCGAGATTCGTCCTGACGGATCGAACCGCGGGTGGGTCCATTTTGACTCCTAGCGGTAGTCTAGAAAATACACCTCATTCGGGACAATGTCGGCATTGTTAAGCCTATTAATGTACACCCTCGAGTGATGAAAAGCCAAATCAAATCAAATACGCAAAAATTGGAAGAAATCTAAGAAACGATGAGAAAACCAAGCTTGAAATGAGTTAGAAATGCTTGCATGATGAAAGGATGAAGGCACAAGAAAATATGCATGAAAAAGTGCAAAATGCATGTAGGAGTGTAAAAATGTAAATTCCTAGGGCCTTTGCGCAAAAATCCCAAATTCTGAATGGAAACTGAAATTTTGAAGCTAAACCATCAAAAATACATCGAAAAACACATTTCATGTAATTTTGAAGAAATCTAGGGTCAAATGTGCAATACTATGCATTTTTGGTCAAATTGAAGATTCCAAGGGGTCAAAATGCAATTTTGCAAATAAAACATGTATTTAATGCAATCCTGTGGAGATCAGGGTAAAATATGCAAGACAAAGAGTCCATGTTTGAAAACAGAAAGTTTCAGGGGTTGACATGTAAATTTACCCTAGAAAACATGCATTCAGTATGAAATCAATAAAGTTTAGGGGCTAAAATACGTTTTAAGTCACATTAGAGCAAATATTTAAATTCCCAATGTTTAACTTGCAATTTTGACAAAGAAATATGCTGTCAGAGTTATTTTAATGAAGCTTAGGGATTTAACTGCAATTTAACCAGAGAAATATGCTTTCAGAGGTATATTAATGAAGCTCATGGGTTTAACTGCAATTTAACCAAGGAAATATGCTTTTAGAGGTATTTTACTGAAGCTTAGCGGTTTAACTGCAATTTAACCAAAGAAATATGCTTTCAAAGGTATTTTAATGAAGTCAGGGGTTTAACTGCAATTTAAGCAGAGAAATATGCTTTCAGAGGTATTTTAATGAAGCTTAGGGGTTTTAAATGCAAAACTTCTGTACTTAAATGCATGAAAAGCAAATCAGGGGGGCTTTCATCAAACTTTTAAGCCTGGAAAAGATTATTAAGAAGGCTCAGGTGGCACATTGCAATATTTTCAGATCAAACTTTATTCAAACGATTTAAAAAAACTACAAGGACCTAATTGTAAGAAAAGAAGGACCTAACTGTAAGAAAACAAAAGGTTCATAAATTATTTAAAAGAAAACTAATTTTTCATTTTTTTTTAAAGAAAAAAAGAATTGACAGTTGCCGACGACGGAAACCAACCGTCAACGACCGTTGGAGATGCCCCACTAGATCATCCCAAAACATGATCGAAGATCAGACTCCACGGAATGATGGGTTCCGCCTACCGTCGCCGTCGTCTTCTCCAATGAGCATGGTTGCGGGAGTGACTAAGGGCATGAGGCTCAACTCTGATGGCTCTGGTGTGTTGAAGGCATGCCATGGAGTGTTTCTAGATGCTCGGAGAGGCACAACAGGGCTGGAGGCGCGCAACCAGATGCTGTAACCAATCTTCTACCCTGGCAATAGCGAGGCATGGTGACTCTGGCGATCTTCCACTGGGAGCTTCCATAGCTACTGAAGTGGGGTTTTGATGGGTGGAGAAGCAAGAGGGAGGTCCGGGGAGGAAGATCAAGCACTGTAAGGCACGAATCAAGCTTTGGACTCGTGCCCCCACCTCGACCACCAAAAAATCACTCTAACGAGGCCTAGAAGCCCGATTCCGACCAGAGGAGACCTCTATCTCTGTTGGAATCGATCAAGGGAGATAAAGGGAGATTTAGGAGAGCATTTTTAACATGAATTGAAGCCAATGGAGGGCACACCTGGACTGGCAGTGAGCTTGAACGTCGATGCTCGTCGGAGGCCGCCGGAGCTTGCTGGAGATAACTGGAAATTCTGAATTCTCTCCACCACGATCTTCCTTCTTGCTCTAGGATCACTTTGGTAGGTCTGATTGGGAGAAAAAGCTTTGAGAAGCTCATCTCTCAATTTTCCAAAAATCCCCCATTTTCACTTGCAAATGGAGCTATTTATAGGCTTCCAAATGGCTTGGTTGGTTGTTATGGTTAGAGTGGAAGGTGGTTAAGGTAGTTAAGAAGAGGTGGGAAGTGGTTAAGGTGGTTGAAGTGAAGTGGGAAATGGTTAAGGTTGTTAAGAAGAGGTGGGAAGTGGTTAAGAAGAGGTGAGAAGTGGTTAAGGTGGTTGGAGTGAAGTGGGAAATGGTTAAGGTGGTTGGAGTGAAGTGGGAAGTGTTTAGGATTGTTGGCGTTTAACTTATGGCTTAGGGTTTGACTTAGGGTTTGACCTAGGATTAGGGTTTGGATTAGCGTTTTGAATTTAATTTAGGTCTTAACCTAGGGTTTAAGGTTTGGATTAGGGTTTAACCTAGGTTTTAGGGTTTATTTAGGATTTTATGGTTTTGTTTTGTACTTTTGGGTTTTTCTAGGGTTTTTAGGGTTTTCCTAGGGTTTTATGATTTTCTTTGTATTTTAGGGTTTTTAAGGTTTTCCTAGGGTTTTATGGTCTTGTTTTGTATTTTAGGTTTTTCTAGGGTTTTATGGTTTTCCTAGGGTTTTTAGGGTTTTCCTAGGTTTTTTAGGGTTTTTATGATTTTTCCTTTGTTTTTTTGGGTTTTTAGGACTTTTCCTATGGTTTTTACGGTTTTCCTTGGGTTTTTAGGATTTGTTTTGTATTTTAGGGTTTCTCTTGGGTTTTCCATGGGTTTTTAGGTTTTATTTTGTATTTTAGGGTTTTCCTTGTGTTTTATGGTTTTGTTTTGTATTTTAGGGTTTTCCTTGGGTTTTTTCGGTTTTCAGGGTTTTCCTAGGGTTTTTATGATTTTTCCTTGGGTTTTTTTGGTTTTCCTTAATTTTTTAGGGTTTTTAGGACTTTTCCTCGGGTGTTATGGTTTTGTTTAGTATTTTAGAGTTTTTCTAGGGTTTTATGGTTTGTTTAGTATTTTAGGGTTTTGTTTTATTTTTAGGGTTTTCTCGGTTTCCTAAGGTTTTTAGGGTTTTTCGAACTTTTCTAGTGTTTTTAGGTTTTTTAGGGTTTTTCAGACTTTTCCTTGGGTTTCTAGGGTTTTCCTTTGGTTTTTTGCACTTTTTATTGTTTTATTTGGTTTTTTAGAGTTTTAATTGGTTTTTTAGGATTTTTTAGACTCCTTTTGGGGTTTGGTCCAGTTGCTGGCATATTGGGGTGTCTGTAGTTTCTTTTTAATTGGATTCAGTTTTATTGGATTTTATTGAATTTTACTTGATTAGGGTTTTAACTTAATTAATTGATGTTTTAAGTGGATTTAAGTGGATTTTATTTAATTTTGGTTTTAGTTTGGGTTTTCACTTAATTAATTTGCATTTTAAGTGGATTTTATTTAATTTTAGTTTTTATTTGGGTTTTCACTTGATTAAATGTGATTTTAAGTGGATTTTATTTAATTTTAGTTTTAATTGGGGTTTTTATTTGATTAATTTGGATTTTAAGAGTTTTAAATGAATTTTGTTTCCTTTTAATTTTGATTAGGTCTAAGTGGACTAGTGTGGGCTTGCATGAGCTTGTGTGGGCTTAAGTGGATTTGTATGTTTAGGTTGAGCTAGTGTTTATGGTTTTAGGATTTAAAGTTTGGGTTTTGGTAGTTGCAACCCGGGCATCCTTCCAGAGGAGTCTGCCACCATGAGACTGCAAAATCGAGGTGTTTACAAAAGACATATTGGTTCATGATCGCTTGCGAGAGGTTGTTCCAAGTCTTGATTGAGACCATGTCAAGCGACGTGAAGCACTTGAGGGCGGGACTGGTGAGACTCTTCTGAAAGAGATGGATATGTAGCCTTTCGTGAACCTAAGGCTAAGTGAGATCTCTACAATATGCTCTTAGATGTGAAATAGGGCAACCATTACCATTGTATTTTTCGAAATCCAGGATTTGGAAATGCAGTGGGAGTGTCGGCTCTACGAAATAACAGAGGTCCCGGAATCCGTAAGGTTGGCGGTCGCCTCCCCCACTTGTCGAAGTGCTCTTTCCAGGTCACCCACTGTAGCGTGGAGGGTATCTGAATCTACTACTGACGAGGGTGATGCAGCATGAGGAATGGCCACATATGTTGTGTGGGTCGCACATAACTGCTCCTCCGGGTCCAGCATCATGCTACCTGGTGTTGCGACATGCTGGCTAGCATATCCATGCAGAAGTGCTGGGTGTGATTGTGGAAATGAAGGTGCCTGGACCTGATGGTGTGTGAGAGGAGGATGAGTAGAGAGTTGTGTGGCAGTGGATGCTGAGTGTGGGAGTAACAGTTGCTGCTGCGGTACAATACCAGGCTAGATGCTCTATGGATGTTGTACTCCAGCCAACCCGAGGGGCAGGCCACCAAATGCTGGAGAAGGATGTTGTGTGGTGAGGTGATGTGTCTGAGGTAGTGGTGTCACACCTAGTGTGGGTGCAGCGAGGAGCTGGTGTGAGGGCTGAGGTGGTGGTGCAGATGCTTGGAACACCGGAGCATGCTATCGAGGAACCTTAGGAATAGTAGGGTCCATAGTAGACTGGATAGCAATGGCCATGCTCTTGATCTTCTAGGTGAGAGCCAACAGATATTCTGCCTGTGCGATAGGAGACCCCTCAAGGACAGTGTGGGATGGCATAGTCAAAGGTTCGGATGTCAAAGACGAGATGGATACAGGTTTCCCTGGAGGCAGGGAACCCCAAAGGGATGTCGCCGTAGTGGGCTAAGTACTAAAGGAAAAAGAACACTAAGAAAGTGAGGTCGTCAGTGATACATCTGGAACCCGAGCAAGGGTCACTGAGATAGACTCAGTGCTTGGCTCTAGATTGGTCAAGGTTAGTGGATGTCCTACGGGGTAGGGGACAGAGCCTCCGTGGTGCACGAAGGGGACAAAGTGAACAGCTGAAGTCACAATGAGGGTAGAAGGGACCGAAAATGGAGAGCCCTCCTGAGCAACAGTAGCGGAAAGAGACTCGGTGGTGCGCTGGGCCATGGCTGACTGAGAACGGGTGAAAACCAGACTATGGTGGCAAATGAGGGGATGAATCCTAGGACGAGATATCGTCAAAATGACGAATAACTCAGGAAAAGATGATCAGCAACGAAACATTGCAAATAGGAGAATCAAGGCAAGAACACTCGAGCAGTGGTTGTGGAACTCACGCTCTACTTGTAAAAAAGAAAACTAGTGGTGTTAAAACCAGCAACAAGATGAAGTTATTATGGTGGCGTGAATGGCATTCATGCACATGGATGCAACTAACATGCTCTCTCTCACCAACTAAGTGTTTCCTAAAATGCCATCTACTCTAGGATCACACATAGGTAAATGGGTCTCCGACTCAGGCAAGAAAGTAATGGTACCAACACTAAATCCTGGCCAAAGCGCAGGCAGTGAACGGGTGGTGCGTTGTTGGCCTCATCTCCTACAGTAGCATGGAGCTATACCCCTTATTAACACTGACACGACGCCGAACAAGGGGGGACAAACTAGCAACACGTCGTACGCAAAAGCTATAGAATGGGCTACTACATTTGTCCTTCGCAGACTGTAAGTGGACTTAGGGGAGAAGATGCATGCCCTATATGATTAATCATGCAATATGCTTTTGTATTTTTCACTTGCATTTTATTAAACAGGGGGAAGAGTTTGTATTGGTCTCTAGTTTTGCCTTATTAATTGTTTCTTTGAGATTGTGTGTTTTATTTTAATCAAAAAGGGGAAACAAATATGTCTCTATTCTCCTAGGCATATCAAGTGCGAAAGGGGAAGAAAACACACAAGTGAGGCAAACATGCAAGCAAGCAACAAGCAAAAGGCATGATCATGGCATGTGCGAATGTCATGGCATCATTAATGTGAAAAGAAAACATCCATCAAATCAAAAGGCAAAGCATGTGGCATGCAAGTGTAGTTACAGAGCAAATGTGTAAAAGAAAGTGTGAAAGGCACACAAAGTTAAGCAAACAATCACAAACAAGTGTGTAAAGCCGAAGCCTCAGAAAGCAAGCAAAAAGACTAACCTGAAAGCCAAAATATTGGACTCCCAAGTAGAGTCGTCAGTTCTGTGACCATGCCTACCCAGGGATCCGACGCAGAATCACGCTAGAGGGAGGAGGCCATAGCCATGCCTAGATGGCGAAGACGCAAGATAAGATGAAACGAAAAGAAATGGAGTCACCACCTTGTCTTTTAAGGGAAAGACGAGGAAACCCACAAACAAACCACAAAAGATGAATGCATGAGATGCAAATGTGGAGGCCAGATGTCAACTAACCAGAGGATGGGTAAGGACTCCTATTACGCACGGGGATGATGTTAAGCACCCCCGTACACTAGAGAAACTCGATCCTTCTTGTCCAATTCGCTTGCTAGAGGCTGAATGAATGCTTGCTAAGCCGAGACTGTGCTCAAATAATGCTAATATGTGCAAGATAGTTTGCAAAAACTGCAAAGAAATCCACACGAAATGATGAAATCACGAAGTATGACACGATAAAGAAAATCACATGAAATAACGAGGTTTCTGGTGAGAAATGCTTGGGAAATTATACTGACCTCAAGATAATCAAAAATACAACCTACTCAACTCATTAGAATTGTAGAAAACGTCATGGAAATCCGAACAAAAAAATTACAAAGAAGTCCACACAAAATTGGTAAACTATGACTTGTGAAGAAATTCAAATAAAATGGCGATGTTTTTGGAAAAAATGCTCTGGAAAACTATACCAACATCAAGAGCATCAAAAATGTGATAGACCCAAATCATTAGAATAGTGGCAAACATCACGAAAACCTAAACGAAAAAATTGTAAAAAAATCCACATAAAACGGGCAAACGGTGACATGTGAAGAAAATCACATAAAATGACGGTATTCTTGGAAAGAAAGACGGAAAACCATATCAATATTAAGACGGTCAAAAGTGGGGGCAATCCAAGTCATCAGAATCATAGAAAATGTAGTGAAAATAAAAAGGAGAAATAATCCGCAAGTGGGCCAATGTTGGCCTTTCGGTCAGTTAGTGTATGCCCACAGGCAATGAAATCCAAATCAAATCGAAAAAATCTGAAATGTAGGAGTAAAGGAAATCAAATAGAATGTTGGGTGAAGGATTCTGAAAATGGGCTGGAGAAAAATCCATGGAAAAACACATGAGATGCAGGCTTGCTCAAAATGGATGACATGACATGAAAACTAAGCAAAATGCATGAAAATGTACTTAAATGTGTAAAAAATGCTGAGGAATGACTTAGACAAAGATTATGCATGATTTAATGCAAGAACTAACATGCATGTGCATGAAGTAATGGCACCGGTGCAATTTGGTCATTTCAATGGCTAGATGTGATAAATGTATGTATGGGGATGATGCATGGTCTGAGATATGCCAAAATGTATGCAAAATGTCAGGAAAATATTATTTGCAAGAAAACATGAAAAGAACAAGGCCTTAAAAACAATAAAATGATGTAAACATGGTAAAGGATAAGACCAGGGACTAAAATGCAAATTTCACGAAAAGAAGGGGGATCCTGATTAAAATGTATTCAATGACTTCTATTCTTGTGTGCAGATGATGAATCAAATGAAAATATGGCACTGAGATGTGTGAGAATTGTACCTTGGTAATTTCCTGAAAACTCAGGGTCTAATGTGCAAAATTCACACAAAAGTACAAATGTGACTAAAATATGAAACTAAAGATCAGTTTACAATGCAAACATAATTTTTAAATGAAATCTATGATTAAGTGCAAAATATGAAATGCAACAACCGGAAAATATCAAAATATGTGAGAAAACAATTAAAACCCTAAATAATAGATTTGAAATTAGTCCAAGGGTCTGGATGCAAATTTCATGTGCTCAGGGACTATTATAGTGAATCTAGGGGCTTACACGTAAAATTTCAGGGCTTAAATATGATAAAAATTAAACTATTATGATGATCAGTGTGATTATGAAGTTTCATAGGGTGAAGATGCAAATTTCACAAGGAAAATTCATTTTTAAAAGTTCTAAGGGCTTAATGCAAAACTTCTGGACTTAATTGCAAAGAAAACCTAATCTCAAGGACATAAATGTGAGAAAACAAGCATTTATAGGACTGAAAATGGAATTAAAATTAAACAGGATAAAATATGCAATATTTACAATGAAACAAATGAAATGCAATTTTTAAAAAAATATAGGGGTCAAAGAATAAATTCCTAGGACTTAATTGCAATGTTTAAAAAAATGCAAAGAAAAGGCGGTGAGGATCAAAGAGACTCTAGGGTGGCACAACGAGGCTGTGGGAAGTCTCAAGTGAGGTTGGAACGGCCTAGGGCACCCTCCATGTCGTAGGCTTCAGCGAGATTGCCTGTTGACATTAGGGATGGCACTGCTGTAGTGGAGACGGTCCAGCGGAGACCGGGGACTTTTGGAGGACCGTAGGGAGGCTTCCGGTGGCGACGGCCTGGACGGGACACTAGCGGAATGCTCCACCCACTCAGTGGGCTCGACAGCGGTGGCTTGAAGTTGCAGAGGGGTGACGGCAGGGTTTCTCCTTGTCGTGGGATGCTAGAGAATCCTCTCTTGAGCGATGGATCTCAGGGAGGAGGAGGAGGAAGACGGAGGAGAGGCCTTAGGGGCCTCTTCCCACCGCAGGAGGCTACTAGTCTCGCTGGTGGTGGTGAACCCACCACTAGAGAGGGGTGAGACAGCGCGTAGGGCAGCCAACTCCGACAGACAAGCCTAGGGGGGATTCCACGGGCCTAAATAAGCATAATTTAAAAATAAAAGAGGAGAGATTACCTAGATAGGGGATGTTGTTCCTCCTGGCATGACTGGCCGATGGTGGTGCTCCTCCAGACTGGCTGCTCTGGGTTGCCAAGGGATGGAGGAGGTGGTCTGGATGCAGGGGAGATGGCTGGGTTGGCTAGGTCTCGAGGGGGTTCGTCTGTCTGTGGGTTTGAAGCACTAAACCAAGGATCACCACTCAGTTGGGGGTGAGGCGTTTTTAAATGTCGGTGAAGCCTCTCGGAGCTGTCGATCCTCGTTCTCAGTCATTGAGGGGCGCTCGATGCTCGCGTGAGCTGGAGGAGTGCAGCCGAAGATCTCAGAGGTCGCGAGATATGCGCTAGAGATGCTGGGAAGCCATCGGAGTTGATGGGTTGACTATTGGAGATGATGCTAGAGATTGCACGCTGGCCGCCGGTAGTGGGTGTTGCCGAAATTATTTCCCTATTTTGCCAAAGTTTTTGATTGAGAACGATGAATGATGCGTTGGGTTGGATGGGCCTGCGGAGATGGGCTTTTATTTAGGGTTTTTAGGTTTTGTTTTTTTAGGGGTTTTTAAGGGATTTTAGGGTTTTGGTTTTAGGTTTTTATTTGGGTTTTATGAGTTTACTTAATTTTTTGATTTTACTATTTAAGGTTTAATTAATTGTTTTTAAAATAGGGTTTATTTTAAGGATTTTAGTTATTTTAGGGTCTTTAGGATTTAATTAATTGATTAGGGTTTTTAGGGTTTTATTACTTTAGGGTTTTTAGGATTTAATTATTTTATGGTTTTTGGGAATTTTTTTTTTTTACCTGGAAAAACGAGCCCCAGGAGACCCCAAAATCAAATAGCAAAAGCCAAACCGATTACAAGGAGGGGAGGGGCAAGGACTAAAGCCGCCTGGAACGAACATAAG
>JAMKQA010027700.1:0-11433 GCA_024699735.1 Posidonia australis
AATTTCATCATTCATAGCCTCAAGCCATAAATCTTTTTCCTTCGATTCAATAGCATCTTTGTATTTCATGGGTTCCATGTGATTTTCCTCTATATCTGCTATTAAGCATGAAGACTCACAAGAATACAAATGATAATCAGTCATCCAAGCAGGTTGAGTTCTTATTCTTTTGTTGCTAATAGGCTCTACCGGTTCAATTCCATCTTGAGTTTGTTCATTTTGATCTATTAATCCATCATTTCCATTTATAGGCTCATTTTGGTTTACCCTTATATTTTCCATAGGTTCATTCATGTTTTCCATATTTTGTTCCCCCTCAATCATGGAGTTATGTTCCGAGATTTCATTGAAATAGTTATCTCCCATTACAAGCAGTGGTTCTATTTTATTTTCATTTTTTTCCTTTTCTTTTAAATTTTCAAGAAAAGTTGCATCTCTATATTCAATGATTCCTTTTTCTTTATGGAAAAATCTATAACCAAAAGAATTTTCACAATAACTTATAAATGTACACTTCAAGGTTCTAGAATCTAACTTATCCCTTAATTGACCAGGAATAAGTACATGAGCTACAGAACTCATTTCCTCAAATAACGTAAATTGGGCTTAGATCCAGTCCACAACTCATATGGTATACTAGGCATAGATTTTGTGGGTATTCTATTTAACACATGGTTTGCTGTAAGCAAAGTCTCTCCCCAAAATCTCTTGGAGAGTCCTGAATGTGACAGCATGCATCTAACAGAATTCATAAGAGTTCTGTTTTTCCTTTCTGCCATATCATTTTGTTGTAACGTATAAGGCATTGTTGTATGCCTCTTAATTCCATACATTTCACAAAACATTTCAAATTCCTTAGAATTATATTCCCCACCTCTATCTGACCTTAACACCTTAATATTTCTTCCTAGTTGTTTTTCAACTTCCGACTTGTATTTCTTAAAACAAGTCAAGACTTCACTTTTATGGTTTATTAGATAAACATAAGTGTATCTAGAGAAGTCATCTATAAAAGTCACAAAGTATTCCTTGTGATCAAGTGTTTTAACACTAAGTGGACCACAAACATCGGAATGAATTAAGCCCAATAATTCATCTGATCTATGTCCTATTCCAAATGGTTTCTTAGTCATTTTTCCAACTAAGCAATGTTGACACTTATCTACTTCCATGTCATTTAAATGAGGCAACAAATTCATTTTTACCATTTGTTTCATTTTATGCACATTAACATGAACCTATCTTAAATGTCATAATTAACATTCTGATAAGAAGCACAAGAGATAACCAGAAGCCTCATCAATATTATTTATTTCATTTCCAGGTACAACAAGTTTGAATAGATCTTGTTCAGGTACAAATTTTCCCATAGCAAAGACCTTTTTTGTCTTTTCCTATGGATACACGTTTGTTATAAAACCTGACTTCCATGCCTTTCTTTACTAACATGCCAACTAATATGAGATTCCGCCTCATGCAAGGTGCATAGAGGACGTCTTCAAGTACCATAATGTTGTCCCCAATATCCAAGCGGTAGGTGCCAACTCCTTCCACGTCTAAATAAGTATTGTTCCCCATATAGATGCGTTGTTCACTAGGACTGAACTCTTTAAATGATTCCAGTCTTTATTTTGGTTTTGGCAATGTGTCTTGTGGCACCAGAATCTACCCATTACTCATTCATATTAGGAGTTACAACATTATTGCATTCAGTGACACAGATAAAGACTCTTTTATTCTTCTGTTCCGAGGTCTTACCTTTGTTTCCATCTCTATTTGGGCAATTTGCTCTGTAGTGACCAAATTGGCCACATACATGGCAAGAACCTTGTAATCTTTTCCTTTGATTTGGCTTGAAGTTCTTGTTGTATCCATCCTTTCTCTTGTTATTCTTTGGCTTCCATTGTGCAGCATTTGCTTCTTCTATATTGATTTCATATTTCTTTCTGCTAGTCATAATTTTCTGTTCCGTGGCCAATCTAGCAGGCAGTTTAAAAAGTTGAATTAGGGTTAACGTAAGAGATGTGGTGACCATGTCATAGCTATGTGGGAGACTATTTAAAATTATAGCTATTTGCAATTTTTCAGGAATGGAGGTTCTGCAATAGCCAAGTCCTTAGCCATAACTATCATACCATTTATATGTTCCACTACATTTTGTTTCTCGAGCATTTTGCAAGAGTTGTATCTTTGAAAGATAAGTTGGGTTGTTATTTCAATTGTTTTATCATAGTTTTCCTTCAAAGCATTCCACAATGTGTAAGTTGTAGTATATATTTCAAAACATTTTAGCAAGCTATCCTCTATAAACATGAACATAAGGTTTTTAGCTTTTTTGTCTTCAATCTTCAATTTTTCTTGTTTTTTAATTTCCACTTCAGAAGCGTCATTTGACAATTCCGGAGGATTAGCTTCTATAGTATGTTTAATATTGTCATATTCTAATGCATGTTTTATTTTCCGGTACCACATCTCATAGTTAGCCCCATTCAATTTCTCTATCCTAGCCATTTCGGTTGTGAACAGTTTGCTAGCCATTAAAACTACAACAAATGTAGATATACAATTTAAAATCTGTGTAATTTCTCAAACAAATAATGAACAATTATTCCAGAATCAAAATAAGATTCAAAACTTAACAAGGTTTATGAGTTCTTCAATCAAAAATCAAAAAAAGAATCCACTGCACCAGAACAGGTGCGCTACAATGGTGCACCTGTGAGGTGCGCTACTGATATGGGCCACGTACGTGCGCCTGCCAGGTGCGCCACTCAGGTGCGCCTGGTATGTGCGCCTAATATAGTATTAAAACAAATTTTGTAATTTTAATTATTCAAATATGCAACTTAATTCAGTATTTAAGTTCTTTAACAACAGATATTTATGATTCTTAAATTAAGCAAAAATATGATCATCAATATCTTTAATTCTTATCAAAACATGCAATAATATATAAGATCTATGTTGTTAAAGATTATTAATTTTAATAACAGTTTATGAAAAATAATAACTACTTAACTTGTTAATTTCAGAAATCATGCAAAAATTTTAATTCGCAGTTTATAACTTCAAACTTGCATAATTTCAAACAAGATGTAAGTATGCAGTTAACAAATATTTAAACATGCTAATCTAACCCCTTGTTTTTAAATTAATCAATCATTTAATATATATGCGCCCACCCCTCTTATCTCCTAATGTTAAAAAAAAATCTAACCCGTGAATGAGAGGAGAGCAAAACAGGGGAAGGGGCTTTCCGGCTCGGGTGGCGACGTAGAGCGGCGGAGAGCGGAAGAGGGGCGTGCTGACGACGGTGCACGCACGTAGGCTGGGAAGGAGGGCCGAAACGTGGATGGTCCCACGAGTGGCGGGCGGGCGGAGGCATGGACTGTCGCGCGAGAGGCAGGGGAGGGGTGTTCCGGGTCGTTCGGTGGACAGCGGCTGTGTACCACGGATAGGGGCGGCACACCTGGGTCCTGTGGGTTGATCGACGTAGGCTTCCATGCGTTAGGACAGAACCGTGCGGAAGAGCGACGGTTCGGGTGAGGGCAGCGGTGGTCGATTGCGAGGGAGCAGGGAAGTTTCCGCGAGTAGGCGAGGGACAGAGGCGGAGCAACCTTGCTCTGATACCACTTGTAGGTGGTCAGATGGGGGCTCCAGTAAGGTGGATCAAATCAGGAAACCAGGTATGTAATTCTTCTTCTTTTTTCTATCCTTCCTATTGAGATTTCCTGTCCTTTTATAGTAGAACCACAATGTCTCCATCTTCCTCCGTTCCTTAGAAATGGCTCCTTGATTTACTCTATCTATTAACTCCGACGAGTCGATATTTTTAAACAAAGGAGGAAACGATCATATTGACTATAACGATGATCATTTCCTAGGCTTCAAGGTTTGCATACGATTTTCATCAACGCCGTTTGGAATTGCTACATTCACATGTGTTGTCTTTTCCACAGAGAATTGTGGGTTCCCACAAAAATTAATGGTAGGTGCTGTTTGCCGTGCAATGTAAGACGGGGCTGCTGGTGGGCGGGCCGGGGCATACCACACCTGTAAATTACCAGCAGGCATGCATGGTGGGGGCATACCTAATACCTTGCTTGTACAACAAAGCTTCACAGAGGGCACAATGGGACGTATATAAGAGGATTGTGTATAGATTAGTGATGGCCTTGCCAAATTTATGAGTTGCTTCCATCTTAAGTCTTGAAGCTTTTATGCTTTCAAACAACATGCATGGTCACAAAAGGTATGCTGTAGGAGGAGGACCACTTCTCCCAAAAGGAAGATGATAAAGTTGCTTAGACTGATAGCATTGGTAGAAATGCTCTGTAGACGTGGATGACGGAAGAAACAGGAAAAAATGTTTTAAAATGGAACGGAGAGTTGTTTATATGATGGTGCTATATATTTTAGTAGCTTTCTTCCAAGAACACCCTGTGACCTTATGCCACTTGACAACATTCTCAATGTTTAGAAATGCATATATTCCCACCTCAATATTCTTAAGCACATCCAAATCCTACAGACATTCTTCTCTATCTGAAACTTGTAAGCATAATTTGATTCAGCTGGTTAGTTGCAAAAGCCTAACTGCTGTTATCATGGGAAAAACCATGGATGACTTCTTAGCATTCGAGTATATATTTCTACCTTTTACTGTCATTAACAAGTTGTTTCTCTTTTCGGTCTCGAGCAGTGATTATATTAAGGATAAGAAGGATCAAGGAAAGAAGATTCTTAAGCGAGTTGCCTCCCTTCATTCTATAAGGAGTGATCCTGTGCTCAGAAGGGACACTGTGCGTGCAAAAAGAGGAAGGTGGGTGGGAGGTGTGGTTTTTAGATTTGTAGAACAAAGACGAAGTTTCTTTGACATATTGACTTTGTGAAGCTATTGCTTGTGGCTCTAGGAAACATCCAAAGGGATCGCATTGATCCCTTCCTTTTCTTATAGATGTCCTCCACCGTTGTTTGGAGGGGATCATGCCATCTCTTTGGATCCTTCCTCTACCCACTTCCATCTATACTTTTGCAGAGGTTTGCGGGATGATCAGATTAAACTGCTCAGGCTACTTGGTTTACTCGGTTTTTTTTTTTTAGAATCGTAATTCAAAAACTGCATGTTTTTGTTTCTTTCAGGAACTATCCTTGTTGTCGTCTTCTTCATAATTCTCTGCTATCAATTTATTTATGAAGCACTCTGCTTGTCAATACGATGGTTCATTCTTTTCTTTGTTGGATGAAGCAACCTTCAGATCCACATGAAGGAAAGGCGTGTTACTCTTATGTCAGTTATGATTAACGGTAGGACCTGTTTTTTGTGTCCCTTGTTTTCAGGTAAGTCTATTCGTCGATGTTGATGTAAAACGTTCTCTGTAATTCAACGTACAAGTGAATTTCCAGAGAGTAGTAATTGCTTGACGGAAGGACAACTAATTCTCAAGAGATGAAGCGTACAGAAAGGTTGGTGATGTATGGGCTAAAAGAATTTCACATGCTAAGTGCCAGGACCTTTCCTAGAATAACTTGTTGTTTTTGTTCTTTCACAACAATTTCAGATATACCATGCAGCGCAAAGAAAAATTAACTATTTTAGTGGAATATCACTACCCTTTCTTCCACTGTTTACATCTATTACAGTAGATCTCAACATTCTTTATTACCATCATCGAGGACCTAGAATGCTTATATCATATAATAATGATAGCTGCCTTTCTTTCTTGGAATATATAGCTATTTTCTTCATTTCATAAACATCATACATTTTTCCTTCTCAGAGGAAATATTTCATGTTAATCAAAAAATTGTGGCCTCAGATTGTTCGCAATGATAAGAACTTTATGATTTCTTTATGTTCTTCAGATAATTTACTATTATGTACTTCCAACACTGATCCAATCAGTGCAATTTTTTCATTTATGACTCATGGTTGATGTTTCGTTAATTCTTCCTCTGTTCAATTACAGATCAAATTTATGCATAAGTTGAAGTTTGTAAATAAATATATATATATATTCTTTTTCTTATTCAAAACATTACAGACAAAATATTCTACCCATTGGAAAGCAGAGAGAATCCTTGTAACTCCTATGCAGTTTTCTTCACAGTCATGCACATGAAATCCAACTGAACTCTATTCTGATCTAGGAAAGAGTTTGTAAAAAGTGGAAAGAAGCATCTACATATGTATACATAAATTTTCTGAGATTTAGTTTGTTTTTGAACTCGAAATAGCATTGCGGCTGTTCATGGACTAATAATACATGAGAACAGAGGAGTAGCTTCACAGCAGTGTTAATGTGCTGTGACGTATATATGACCCGTGTGCATAAGCATATTTTCAGTAATAGTCACATGAACACATGACATATACGTAATTGCAGTACAATACATATGTAATACTAGAAGAAAAAATAGCACATCAATTAAGCATTATTTTCCCGCAGTTATTGACCTTTTAATTGATTCCTGATTCCTCCTATGATCCAAGAATAATTCTCTGATCAAGCTCCTGTGGAAGGTGCTGGAGCTAGAGATGGAGCAGAAGAAGCGGCAACGCTGCTAAAGAGCTCCACCATGGCCCTGTGAGGGTTCAAACTCTGGGCTTCACATATGTCCGGTAGAAAGGCACCTACATTCCGAGGGAATGGTTCAGAAACAAAAAATTGTTCATACTAATTAACTGTATGACTATTAAGTAATAAATCATGGATCAGTTTGGCTTGTTCTCAATCACATCTATGTATTTTAGATCTGCCATTAATGGTACCGACTTTTAGATCTCACCATGTTGATTGTGCTGCATTAAAAGCTCGTACGTTTCAGTAAGCTAATTATATATATCCATTGTCTTGATTAATAGCTAGGTAGAATTCATATGATTGCATGGTGTCCAATAATTAATTTGAGACGTGGATTTACCAGCCTTCTCCGGCGGCAAGGCTGGAGTTGTGGAAGCAATCAGGAGAGCACAGCCTCCCCACGAATTGAGGCTCCATCAGCAAGTCCGACGACATCCCGACGGAGACCCGTTCCACCCCACAATCTCTGACGCTGTCGTCCGTCTCGATCCAGTCCGGCGACAACGCCATGCCTCCCACCGCAACTCCCGACGTTCCGCAATGGTACTCCGCCGTTCCGTCTCTCCAGCACGCATCTCATCGATTTCGATGATATCGCAAAGGCGCAAAGATCCTGCGGCAATTCCTCGCACACAACCGCTCCTGAAAACATTAATAATTAAATATCTCGCAGGAGTTTTGTTGAGTAATCATGCACGAAGAAGAGTACTAAAGGGGGACAAGCATGACGCGTGAAGAATTAACAAGAAGAAGAATATTTATGTAGTATATATGATGTATATATGTTTACGTACCTTAGGAGAAGGAAGAGAGGAGCAGGGGAGTAGAGGAGGAGGAAGAAGGAGCTTGTCAGGAAGGCCATTGATGGAGCGGCCAGCCTGAAAGCTTACTTCTTTTGCTCTAGAAGAAGACAGATATATAGAGGAAACTGTGTAAGTTATAGAGATACATGCATGGAGATCGAGAAGCATAGACATTGTTGTTGTTGATGACTTGTTCTTCGTGTGACAAAAAGAGGAGGAGGTAGGTAGTTTGGACATATGGTTCTAGCGAGTTGAGAGTTCAAATTCAGCAGCATCCACCATTCATTTATTCAATACCAAGGAAACGGTGCAGCTATATATTCATCCATTCATGCATGGAATCAAGCACAAAGGACAGGAATGAAGCGGTCTAGCACAACGAATAATTCGATACATTGTGTAGGGATTAGTTTGCTTACTTGCCATCACTACGGTTGCTAATTGAACCAAGTAAGAGTGTTTAATTCATTATAAACTCCCTCATGTGCAGTACAAAATGGAAACTAATATTGAACCTTGGCTTGATTAATGAACTAGACATCAGCAAACCACCTATGATAATTTTGAGTACGAATTTGGCTCGTTAAGGAAAAGTACTCAATATGTAACTCAGAAATCAACAATAATGTTTTCTTTTGTATGTATTTAATGTTTTATACTATTTTTACTTGATATGGTGATTTATCTCACTACCAAAGAAGCAATTTATATAAGATTGAATTTTTTTTTCATATGAAACATTACTTATAAAGTTAAACCTTATCCTACATGCACAATATATTTACTTGACGTAAAAATATTTCTTTTTCTTATTTGTTTCCAAATTTAAGAAATTATAATTACATAATGGTTTGTTTCTATAGCAAAACAACACCCTTAAGTCTTTAAATACCTATGTGTTGTGAGAAAGGAGGGAAAGTCGAGTGGTGCATTTGAGTTGAAGCTTCTTCTTCTTCTTCTTCTCTTGCACGCATTCATTACAAGAGAAACAACATTTTACGAAGACACTTTTCCTTGCTAAGTCCTCGTTGATTCTTCGCTAAGTCTTCGTTACAAACTTTAATGAGGACTTAGCGAGGAATAATTATCCTCGAAGTTAAATAACTCATTAAATCAATACTACGAGGATATATTCTCGCAATGTGCTCGTCTAATATTAACAAGGATATTACGAGGAAATATTTCCTTGTAACGTCCTCGCTATATTCTCGTAGTATCCTCGACAAATGCTCGCTAAATCTCATGAGATTTTGTCGTCGTTCCAGTTTTAGCAAACGAAATTGCAAGAATATAGCGAGGATGTGGTCACACAATGTCCTCGCAGTTGACTCGCTAAACGCTCGATAAATAAAACGAAAGTCATTATTTTTGTGAGGACATAGCGAGGAAATGTCCTCGTTATGTCATCGTTAATACTGGACAGTTAAAAAAAAATAAAACAATACATTATAAAATTAAACCTGCTAAAATTTATATTCATATACCGGGTAAAATGACATTCAAATACATTCACAAGTACATTAAATTACACATATACACATTTTATAAAAAAAAAGTTTTAATTGATCATACAACATAAGATTTTACACATCCAAAATTTCTACAAAAAAGTAGCTAATACAACACTGAAATATCTTAATACAAGTCAATAAAACGATATATTACATATCACTTTCTTCGGGAACCAACTTGCTTTCCTTTACCTTTTGAGTATGATGCATGGATGGAGCAACGACGACGTCTATACTCCTCGAAATCCTCCTCATCATCACTTACCAAATCAACTTATTGCTCGTCTGTATATCTTCTGATTATAAAAAACAAACTTAATATATATTGTAATGAATAATGATTAAATTATAATATTAAATTCAACATGACAATTTATATATATCAAAAATTTTGCCAGTAAAATATGCATTCAGAACTGTTTTAATGAAGATCAGGGTTTTTATGTAAAAATTGGACTTAAAATGTATAAAAAGTAGTTCTACGGATTTTTATCAAACTTTAAAGCCTGGAAAACATAATCAAGAATGTATAGGGGCTCCTTTACAATTTTTAAAAGCAAATCATTATTAAAATGGTTTAAAATCTTATACAGGGGCCTAAATGCAAGAGCTAAGGACCTACTTGCAAGAAAAAGAAAAGAGCAGAAGTTTTGTAAAAGAAAACTATTTTTTTATTTTTTTAAGGAAAAAGAAGCGACGGCCGCCGACGACGGAACTCCGCCGTCAACGACCGCCTGAGATGCCCTTCTAGGGCATCCCGATGCCCGATCATGCATCAGGCTCCACTGAGAGTAAGAGGAGAGAAAGAGGAAGGAATCCAATGGTTTGGATTGGGAGCTCAACGGCTGGAATCCTCCTCCCGTCTCTCTCGCCGTCGACGCAACTTCGACGACGGCACCGAAGAATAAGGTGGCTCCAGAGGCTGCTGTGCTGCGGTCCAGGGTTCCAAGTAGCTTGAGAATGTGGAGAGGAACATTTTCTTTCCTCCAAAGGCAAGAATCGGGTCATTCCTCTCATCCTCTGGTCTTGCCTGCTGTCGACGTTGTCCTCTCCGATGAGCTTGGCTGCGGGGGCGATCCAGTGCATGAAATAGGGTTTTGATTGCTCTGGAGCGCTGGGGGCATGTAGTGGAAGATTCCTGGATGTCTGGAGTGACGCGGCGGAGTTGGAGAAACCCAATCAAACTCTGTTAACAGTCGTCTTGCCCGACGACGACAACGGTGCTTGATCCCGATGAGTAGCCCTTAGAGACTTGGCAAGGGCTTGAAACGGCACACCAAGGGTCAAAGAAGCAAGAGGAAGACCAAGGGGAGAGGATCGAGCACCTTGGGGCATGAATTGATCACTGGATTCGTGCCCCCACCTACGTTGCCGGAGAACAGCTTTGGTGACGCCTGAAACCTTGATTCCAGCCAGGGAAACCTTCTAGCACTACTGGAATCGACTGGGAAAGGAAGAGAAAGACTTAGGAGACCATTCTTGAAGGAAATTGAGGTCAGTGGAGGGCATACCTAAGTGGACAGTGGCGATGATGGTTAAAGGTCGCCGAAGATCGCCGGATGTGGCCTGAAACTGGGATTTTTCTCCTCCCCAAGCTTTCTCTTTGCTCCTAGACTTCTCTGGTTGCTCTAGTTGAGAAAAAATAGCTTGGTGACTCTCTTTTTAGATTTTTTTCAAGTTTTTCTCTCTCCTTTTCTCCCTACAAATGGGAGGTATTTATAGACGTACAAATGGCTGGATAGGTTGTTATAAGTGATTATGGTTAGTTATAGGTTGTTATGATAAAGGTGAGAAGTAGTTAGGTTTGTTTTGGTGGTTATAGGTTGTTATAAGTTGTTATGGTGGAGTGGAAAGTGGTTAGAGTTTGTTTAGTTAGTTAGAGGTTGTTATAGGTTGTTATGGTGAATTTGGAAATTGGTTATAGGTTGTTAGGGTTTGAAATTAGGATTTAGGGTTTTAATTAGGGTTTTGATTAGTTTTGGATTTTGGATTTGATTCAGGTTGGCTTTAGGGTTATAGGGTTTTGAACTAGGATTTTGGATTAACTTTGGATTTTGAATTTGATTTAAGTGGATTTTAGGTTTTTGAAAAATTGGTTTACCATGCTCTATGGTTCCACGAACTTTACATTGAAAAGTTGGTTTTGTCATTCTGTGAAGCTTTGGTTTTGGTGCCTTGTGCTAATCATTTTGAACAAACCTACTATTTTTGGGATATTCCAGGTGTCTTAATGGCATCCCTTACGGAGTCATCATTCAACCAAACAGGCTTCATGTAACGCCCCGAACCCGGGCACGCTACCAAACAATAGCATCACAAGCCTAATTACACAAATTACAGAACAAAAAACTGTAACCAAGGCTCACCTCTAGGATCTCGATGCGCGGCTAGAAACTCTGATTCCTGCACCGAAAACTGGCTGCACACGGTCCGCACCTGAAACACACACAGCACGCGTGAGTGACATCTAAGTCACCCAGTACGCGCCCCCAAAACACCCAACCACAAGCAAGCACAATAAAACCAAAGAAAACT
>JAMKQA010027701.1:0-23569 GCA_024699735.1 Posidonia australis
GATGCTTGCTCAGAACAAGATTGCTGAACTCAAGGTTTCTAACCTCCTCTAATGGTTGCCTATGGGTGTCCTTATATAGGATTTTCTCATGGGTAACTCATGGGAATGCAGGGAGCCTCGTAGACGAAAAGCCTAGAAGATTCCATGGCATATTCGTTGTTAGAGGTAACAGCCATGGGAGGTGGAAAGGCAGCAGTCTGCAGCCTGCGAAATGGCTGGGCGCCTGAGATGTGCGTCTGCTAGGTGTGCTAGGTAAGTGTGCTAGTTAAGTGCTCTCTCCTACTTATCTGGAGTTCTAGTTGGGCTGTGGGCTTGCTATGGGTTTAGGGTTGGTTCAAGGGTCAGCCACATCCAAAGCAACATCTGGAGTCTTATCAATGAGTCACCTCAAAATCGGGGTGTCTACACCAAGAAACACACATGCATGGGACATCCTGTGATCTCTATGGGTTAATATGGGTTTCACTTGGCTTCTAAAGCCATAGGCCATTGATGACTTATTCCAGAAGATCCAAGGGACATCCATGATGCAACCAGGAGAATCAGAGAAGAATAGGAGGAATTGAAAAATAAAGAAACCCACAAGTATAGATCATGGCTTTGTGCTCAGTAGCTCAAAGGCCTCACACAAGCCTCCATCCATCCTTAAAACCATCATCTAATGCAAAGAAAAACTGTAGGAGATAACCTCCAAGCACAAATCAGGCCCAGTAAACATCCTAGGATAAAACCAACTAGAAAAACCAAAGCATCTAGTGAGCAAACATGAGCCATCAAACAACATGCCATGTAAAATGAACTAACAAATCCTTATGCAAGGCAAACCAAGCATGTAAGCAACCAAACATATTCTATAAGACATAAACTTAGATAGAACCATCAAAAATGCAGCAAATGAGATATGATCCAATGTTAAAATACCACATTAAAGTGCCAACAACAATGAAAACCATGCATATCATATGAACATGGATTAAAGCTAAAAGCACGACTACATGGAAGGGCAAGTTACATGGCAAGAAGAGAGGTATTTATGTGACATCTAGGCTTGATTATCCATTTTTAATTGTAAACTTTGTAATTAATTGCACTATTGTATAAATAATTTATTAATGGATAATCTGTTGTTTCTTGGATGTGTGAGAGTTGGATTGGCTTTCTGTGCTCCTGCTTGTGATTTGCGACCAATACGGGGTCCGATTTGGAGATGCACAGTTGCCTCGGTTTGCGTACCGATCTTTTCTTCTTTTTCTTTCCTTCTTTTTCTCTATCCCTTTTCTCTCCCTCACGAGCCACACCCTTTCACCCTCCCCCGTCTTCTACTTCTTCCCCTCTCCCCACCTGTGCCACCACAAGCCAGCGGCCAGTGCCTCCCCGTCCCTTCCGACGGAATGGATGGCCAGCGCCATATGGGAGGAGGAGGAGATAAAGAGGAGAGGAGATCGAGTGAAGGAGGAGGAGGCCAAGAAGAGGGGGACAAACCAAGAGGAAGGGAAAGAAGAAGAACGACGCACGTAATAAGAAGGTGGTGGTTCGCTGAGGTCCACTGGTGGAGGAAGCTTCGCTGAGGCAGGAGGAACTCGTCGGGTAGGGGGAGGCTCACTGGAAGAGGTACACGACCCCTCCTTTCCCTTTGTTCTGTGTTTATATGAAAATGATGAAAAATGCATGTAAAATCGTAGAAAAATAATGGAATTGATGAGAATGAGTTGAATAACTTGAAAACATAAATATCATGTGGTTAGGATGGAAATCGGTAAGGATATACGAGATTTGGGATGAAGGCTATAGTAGCCGTTTTTGAGTCTCATCCCTTTGTGATTTTCGTGTGGATTGTGTAGTTAATAAATCATGAATGGTTTGAGGGGTTTTGAAGTAGAGTTAAGGGTCTACACCCTACGATTTATTGGTATTTTGTGATATGTGTTTGGGGGGTCCGATAGGGGCTCCCACTTCTGATGATTTCGTCGATCGAAATAGGGGAATGCCCTGGTTGCGGGAAATTCGGTATGCCGAATTCAATTCGACATACCGAAATCTTGACAGATTATGCAAGATCCCTGGTTTCAGTAGATCAAAATCATCCGATCGACCAAAAATGGAAGTTTCAGTAAGTCGAGAATGTTTTGGTATACCGAATCAGGGAGGGTTTGGTATACCAAAGACGTTCGGTATACCGAACCTGAAATTCGGTCTGCCGTTTTTGCCCTAACCTTAGTATGTGTAAATATGGATGCAAAATGAAGGATAAATGGTTTTAAAGGTGTGTAAAGCATGTGTTAATGATGTTTTTTCCATTTAAATGACATAAAGGAATATGGAACCCAAATAAGTGTATTTGGGAGTGGTTTTGGGTTTAAGGCCCTAGAATTGAATAAAAGAGAATAAATGTGTGGCTTTTGAGTAATTTTGGGCATGAGACCTAATTTATGATTTTTAAAGCATGATTTTTCATGGATTAAGTTGGGAGCCCAAAAGAGGGTCGGGTATTGCATGGAAACAGATTCCTGCAACGAAAATGAATGAAAATGGAAATGGTTTTGAAAAGGAAAGCTTAAAGAGTTTTGAAAATGAAATACTAATAATGTGTTAAGGAACCACGGGAGTTGGTGTCGACATCGTGGTGGGAGTATGAGGCCCCAATGAAATCAGTTGCTAGATACGACTATGGTTGCCGAGCTTGAGACGGTGTAGGCTGAGCTTGGGTCGTTGAACCTAGTTGTTCGGGTCACCAAGCTCGTGACAGTGTAGGCTGAGCCTAGGTTATTTAACCTAGTTGTTCGGGTCACCGACGGTGTAGGCTGAGCCTGAGTCGTTGAATCTAGTTGTTCGGGTCATCGATGGGACGTCGGACAAAGACGTATCCTCGTGCATATATGAAAGAGATTGAGACTGATTGATCGGGGCGGTGACATCCCGCATGGGGAATTTCATCGCGGCAATGCAGAGAGGTAATGGAAATGGTGTCCTCACCTCCTACTTGTATGCCAGACTACCCCTTATCAAAGTAACATCAGTAAAGAAAAGTGGAAATGAATAAGAAAAGAATGTGATTTTGAGAAATAAAAGAAATATGATTTGACAAGGATTGGACTTTTGAATGGTCCTAAAATCCTAGAATGAAATAATGATTGTGTTTTAACCAGTTCTCAGTCAGTGTTTGTATTTTGGTTTTGAGCCCTGTGAGGCATTGTATTTTAGGCTGGATCTAGTTGGAAATATGAAATTCTGAGAATACGAGAAAGGTTTTGAAAAGGGTAAAATGAAAGTAAAAAAAATGGGTTTTAAAAAAGGAATGTGGTTTTGAAAATAAAATTCCAAATGTTTCAAAAAGAAAAGAAAAAGTGAATCTTGAGAAAGTACAGTGTGGGAACAGATTCCCAAATGATTTCAAAAGAAAGAACAAGGATGTTTTAAATTTGATCTTCAAAAGAAAATCAAGTTTTATAAATTAAAAGTTGAGTTTTTGGCATTTCACTGGATTTTTGTTGTTTGTATGTTTGGGGCACGTACTCGGTGACTTAGATGTCACTCACACGTGTTTGTTTGGTTTTCAGGTGTAAATTGTGTGCAGTCGAGTTAGAGTGCCAGTGTCGGAGCTTCTAGCCGCACATTATTTCCTAAAGGTGAGTCTTAATTATAGTTATTTAATTTTACTATAATTAGTGTAATTTTACTTATGATACTATGAATTAGGTAACTTGTCTGGATTCGGGACATTACAATTTACCTGATTGGAGTGATTTTGTTCATCCCACGATGGCTTGAGATGACACTTCTCTTGGACGGCTCTGGTGGCTGGAAATGAAGCTTCCCTCTCCTCTCAAGTTGTCTCCAAGTGATGCAAAATAAGGCTTTTTGATGAAGGATATGGAAGTGGGATTGTTTGCCAAGGCTTGAGGACATGCTGGAAGTGTTTGCTGAGTTATGCAAGCCTTGGATGCGATGGAGTCCAAGAGAGAGAGGTAGAGAAGTGATGGGTTGCAAGTGGGTGTGGGCTGCTACTCTCTGCCTTCTTCTCTTCTCTCTTCCCTTCTCCCTTCCCTCTCCTTTGCTATGGTTGTGAAGGTGCTGGGAAGCAGAGGAAGGGAAAGGGGCTGCTGCTGTGTTGTTTGGGTGAAAAGTGATGGAGGAGGAGGGCTGATGGAGGAGGACATGAGTGAAGGGGCTGAGTAGACTGGGAGAGGAGAAGAGAGATGGAGAGAGGTTGTGATGGTGAGAAGGAGATGTAGATGGAGAGGGGCAAGCCATGTAGAGGAGGAGAGATGGGGAGAGGTTGCCGCTGGTGGCTTACGTGAGAGAAGCTTGGGTGGAGAGGAGAGGAACTGGTTGTGCTGTGATGGGTTCCCAATGAGGCTGAGAAAGTGGTGGTTGTGGTGGGTGTGGCCAGAGATTGCAATTGCTGAGATGGGTTGAAGATGTTAGCTATTGTGTTGCATGAAGATGATGAGAGATGGGGATGGATTCTACGTGTGTGTGAGTGAGTGTGAGAGAGAAAGACAGAGGGCTGGAGGTAGGGAGGTTGGGAAAGGCGCAGTGAATGGTGGGAATGTTACGTGGGTGAGTGTGAGATGGGTTGTGTTGGTGTGTGTGTGAAGGACTGTGAGAGGGAAAAAGAGAGGGAGAGAGGGAGATGGAGATGGAGTGGAGAGGGAGAGTTACATGATGGGGTTCTTTTGCGGGAGAGAGAATGGGTTGTGTGATGGTTGGTGTGTGTGAGTGAGAGAGAGAGATGAAGAGATGTAGTTATGGAGTGAGAGAAAATGGAGAGGACGTTATGTGATGGTGTGAGTGAAAGTGAGTAGGGAGACGAAGAGATGGTTATGGAGTGAGAGAGAATGGAGAAGATGTTACGTGATGGTGTAAGTGAGACTGAGTGAGTGGGGAGATGAAGAGATGGAGTTATGGAGAGAGAGGGAATGGATTGAGGGTTGCTCTCCATTTCTTTTCCCGTCCCTTACGTGGGATGCATGGTGTGGTGACATTCCAAAAGTCTCCATGTGAAATGCATGTGATGGCTTGGTGAAGTAATGCATGCAATGGTTTGGGATAGGGGTATACATAATTGAAATGACATGCATGGCTACGAGAAATGGCATGCAAAGGTTGGTGCAAAGGCATGTAATGACTATATGAATGATGTATATACATGCAATGGTTACATGAATGATATGCATGCATGAGATGGCTATGTAAATAATATGCATGTAATAGTAGGCATAGTTTAACTACGTGAAGAAATGCATGAAAAGACTGATGTAATGGCATGTAATGACTACATGAAATGTATACATGCAATGACTATGTGAATATTATGCATACATGTCTGTCTATGTGAATAATATGCATGCATGTAATAACTATGTCAAATGCATGCATTGGCTTGGGATAATATGTATGCATGCAATGTCTACGTGAATAATATACATGCAATGGCTATGTGGATTTAATTGGTAAAAATGCAATGGATGTGATATTGGGCTTAGGGTTAGGGATGTGATGGTCGAGTTTGAGATTTTAGATAGGTTTGGGTAGGTTTTGGCATTAAGGTAGGTTTTGGAGTTAGAAAATGCCTCATCATAGCCACGATGAGCTCTTTCAGAGAAATCTGCCAATAAGTGGTCGTAAATCGGGATGTCTACAGGTACCTACCATGACTTACAAGCTTTTGGTGGCTCTCTTTAATGGATAATGTTGTTCAAGATCACTTTGGTGATGAAAGTATAGCTAGAAACACTCAGTTGGCTCATTAACCGAGCTCCATGCCAAACTCCCTAGCTTCCTGCACTTGTTTTTTTAATTTGTCAATATTCTTTTACACCCTTATAGATGCTTGGTTTCATCCTTTCCTTGACTGGGAGGTAACTAGTGCCTGGATTGGGCTTAAGTGCTCTTGTTGTAGAGGGGTGGCTAGTCCTTTTGAGGCATGGGACTCCAGGTGTATGTTTCAACTCCTCTCCAATGTAAATTGTAGGTATAGGTTTTCACCACATGTATTTCTCTCTATGGTGTACTTCTATCTTCGCCTTCCACCTTCTCTATTTTTATGCCCTCTTATTCATGTATTTTCTTTTGGCTCACAAACTCAATCACTCCTAGCATTTTTCAACCCTCTCAAGGTGTAGGTCCCTTTCGGAGACAGGTCACTTTGCCTTGGTTTCTATGGGTGGTCATTCCCACACTTGTCTGGTTGTCTAGGTAGTATCATTTGAGAAAGATAGTTCCCTTCCTAAGTAGGCTTGCTTTCTTGTTTTTGTCATTGGGCATTATTGGCACGTATATTTTTTGTTTTTTAATTTTAATTGTAACACCTCCACCCTAAAGGTGCTACACTAAATAGCATTAATCTCTAATTATAGTAATTTACAACAATTAAAATAACTGAGAAAGACTACTATCTAGAAACAGTGTACAGTTAGTGGCTTTGAAACTCAGGCACTGGTGACTAGACTGCACTCCAACTATGCACCTGAAAACCAAAACAAGGAAAACAAAACACGCGTGAGTGACTTCTAAGTCACCTAATACGCTTCCAACGCTGAAAACAATGAGAAACCTCTAATATCAATTAGTTATAAAACCATTTTACAAAACTCCAGAATCCTTGTTTAAAACAAGTCTTTTCAATCAATTTCCTTTTTCTCAAATCTCATGCATTTTCCAAATTAGTCATGCATTCGAGAAAGCACAATATCATCTAGATCTAACCTAAAATACAAGGCTCAAAACCCAAACAAACATTGGTTGGCAACTGGCTCAAATCATCATTTTAAATCATTTTCAATTTGACTAGAATCTAGCTAAAACTTAGAGTCAAAACTCATAGTCTCATTATAGCTCAAAATCACATCCACATTTCACAATCATTTTCAATATTGTCACCTTAATCAAAGGTAACCAGACACACAAGCAGTCAATGGAGTCGCAACCCCTACCCTACTATAGTATCGCAGTGAAGTTTCTCGTACAGGAGGACACTACCCCGGCCAACAGGCTTTAACATTTTAATTGTCATCATATATGCATGGAGATACATCTTTTCTTGATGTCCCATTAGTGTCCAAACACCCATGTTCACACCCCTAGGCCCAACCGACATAGTCTCATATGGGGTCATCTGGTCCTTTCAACTGCCCCAAATCTTGGCAATCACAGTCGTATCTGACAACTAGTTCCATTGGAGTCTCATACCCCTACCAGATTACCGACACCAAACTCACATGGATCGGGAACAACACTAAATCCATTTTTCAAAACATGCGGTTTATCTTCAAAACTACTTTCAAAACCTTCCATTACAAGAAACATCATTTCCATAAAAGAATCTCATTTCATATACATGGGACTCATGCCCAAAAATCACATTAAATGCTTCATTTCTTTATCACAGAAATCATTACCACAATCCATGATCTCATTCATGTGGAGTACACTTAAACACATGCCAAGTACCATACAAAACCATTCACATTTGTCTTTAATCAAAATCTTAGTTATATAATTCACGAGTCTAATTCGGTATATCAAAAAGTTTCGAAGTGTCGAATATCCCTGATTCGATAGACCAAAATCCCATGGTATGCCGAAATCCCTTGGAATTTGTCATAACCTCAAGGGCCTGTTCCGCATGTCAAGGGTTTTTAGAATGCCGATTTCCCCTGATTCGGCATACCCAACCATTTTTGCTTGTCGATTTAGGCAAAACCTTAATCATCTCCTCAACTTGAGGCCACTCGTTTGCCAGAATGGGGCTCCCATTCCTGTAAACCACAATCCATAGAAAAATCACCAAATGTAGAGCTCTAAGCTCACTACCATTTGGAACAAATTTTATCAAAAACCATAAACCATAGCTCTTGAAATAAAATCATAAAGACAGAGAGCACACAAAACATTCACTGTAGTACAAATGACATATTCATCCAAAAATCCACAATAATTCAGAGTAATTCACATAAATGGCATAATCCATTCCTAGGCATGCATTAAAGCTAATTCACATCATTTCCATGATTTTATCACAATTTATCATGATTTTCTACCATTAAACATGAAACATAGAGAATACAGAGGGAGGCAAGACATGTACCTCATTGAGGTCTTTGGCGACCTATGCACCTCTCTGGCGAGCCTCTTGACACCTCTGGTGTCCTCTGAGCCTCCTTGACCACCGACTCAAGCTTCGACATGCCACAACCCTCTCCGACTCTCGGCTCGCACCTCTCCTCCCTTGGCCCTTACTTCTCTCAGGCATTCTCTCTCCGGCCCGTGGATAATGGCACCTCCTCCTCTGACCCTTTTATCCCCGTTGGCCCACTCTTGCCATTCGCTACTCTTATCGGTACTGTAGCCTTCCACTAGGGCTACCTGTGGAGAAGACGAGACGAGCAGGCTACCATTAAGGGGCGTGGGTCTCACGTGAGTGGGGGAGGAAGAAAGAAGGAAAGAGAGAAGGCATGTGAAGGGGTCTTGTGCTTGTGTTGACTGGTCCAAGGGGGTCCCAGACAGACACACACACACATACATGGAGCCCACATGCACAAACAGAGAGAGGAACCCACACATAAACCACAAAAGATAACTTGATTATCCATTGATAAACCAAATTACACAAATATTAAAAACATTTTTTTTTATGGTTTACAATAGTCTTGGATAATTGGGCACAGATATTATATCCTACCCTCTTAAAAGAATTTTGTCCCCAAAATTCACTTCTAGTAGAACAAAGGGGGATATCTCATCTGGATGTCCACCTCATGATCCTAGGTAGCCTCTTCCGTACCATAGTGTTGCTACTGCACCAACACCAAAGGAATGACCTTGTTCTTGAAGACATGCTCTTCTGGTCCAGAATCTGTACTATGTCCTCTACCATAGGCAGGTCCTCCTAAAGCTCCTCTAGCTATACTGGTATCACTTGAGATGTGTTAGCCAAGCACCTCCTCAACATGAACACATGGAAGATGTTATGTACATTGGTGAGCTTTGGAGGGAAATCCAACTTATATGCCACTTCACCAACCCTCTTGGTAATCTGATACGGTCAATATAATGGGGGCTCAACATGCCTTGTTTCTCAAACCACGCAACCCCCTTGGTTGGTGATACCTTTGGGAAAACGAAGTCTCCTACTTTGAATTCCAAGGGTCTGCGCCTTCTATCTGCATAGTTCTTCTATCGACTCTAGGCAGCCAATAACCTCTTCCTGATTAGGTCCACTTTGCCCTCGTACTGTTGTACAATTTTAGGGCCAACAAGCTCTCTCGCCCACCTCACTCTAATAGATGAGGGTCTTGTAGAGTCTACCATACAATGCCTCATAAGAAGCCATTCCAATACTGACGAGGTAATTGTTGTTATAAGCAAACTCTATTAGAGGTAGATGATCCTCCCAGCTATAATCCAAGTCTAGAGTGCAAGCCCATAGCATGTCCTCTAGTGTTTGAATGGTCCTCTTTGTCTAACTATCTGTCTAAGGGTGAAGGTAGTACTGAAGTTCAACATTGTACCAAAAGCTTCCTACAATGCTCCCCAGAACCTCAAGGTGAACCATGTGTCTATGTCAGACACTATAGACACTGGAACACCATGCAGCCGAACTATCTCAGCCACATACAACTCTACAAATCGAGTCAAAGGAAGATTCACCCTCCTAGGTAAGAAACGTAGCGATTTCGTAAGGCAATCCAGTAACAAAATCCATCGACACATGCTCCCATTTCCATATTGGAATGTCTAGAGGTTGTAGAGTTCCTTCGGGCTTCTAGTGCTCAATCTTCATCATCTAGCAGGTCGTACACGTGGCTACATACTCAGTAATTTCACTCTTCATGTCAGGCCACTAGAAATTCCTTTTTAGATTCTTGTACATCTTAGTGCTTCCTGGATGAATGGTATATTTGGAGTGATGGACTTTATCAAGCAAACTGTTCATTATTTCTTCCACTCGAGGCACATACAACCGTAGGTCGTACCTCAACCCACCATCTACTTCCACTGATAAGTGGGGTGCATCCCTATCTTCCAGCTTCCTCTAGATCTCTGACACAAAGGAATCCAACTACTGAGCAGCAACAATGGCCTCTACCATCCTAAGGCGAACAGATAAATTAGCCAACAAATCTCTTGTAGCTTCCTAAGATTGCCTCCAAGGTTTGCGCTCTACTAGTCCTTCCAGTAATTTCCATTCTCTGATCATCAAACTGGCCATGATATGAGTGTGTTAGCTCAAAGCATCAACAACCACATTTGCTTTCCTTAGGTGGTACGACAAGCTAAAGCCAAAATCTTTGATGTACTCCACCTCGTGCCTCTGTCTTAGGTTCAGATCCTTGTGTGTGAAGATGTACTTCAGACTTTTGTGATCTGTGAGCACCTTAAACTGTTTACCATAGAGGTAGTGCCTCTAAATCTTCAAGGCAAAAACAACAACAGCCATTTCCAGATTGTGGGTGGGTTAATTCCTCTCATGATCCTTGAGCTAGCGTGAGGTATATGCCATCACCCCACCATGCTGCATCATAACATAACCCAAGTCGATCCCACAAGCATCGTTGTAGACTATGAAACCGCTACTCCCAAATGGCAAAGCCAAAACTAGGGTTGTAACTAGACGAGTTTTCAACTCATTGAAGCTCTCCTCGCACTACCAATCCCAGGCAGTGCACTTCCTTTCTAGTTACTCTGGTCAAAGGAGCAGTAATCTTAGAGAAATCCTGGATAAATCTCCAATAATAACATGCCAAACCAAGAAAACTCTTAATCTCAGTCACGGTCTTCTATCTTGCCTAGCTGTTAATTGCCTCACCTTAGCTGGATCTACCTTGATACCTTCCCTTGATATGATGTGACCAAGGAAAGTTATCTCTTCCAGTCAAAACTCGCACTTGAAAAACTTGGTATAAAGCTGATGCTGCGTCAAAGTCTCCAGCACGGTCCTCAATTGCCTTTGGTGGGTCTGTATGTCTGGAGAATATACCAGCACATCATTCACAAAAATCATCACAAAGTGATCCAAGTAGGGCATGAACACTCTGTTCATCAGGTCCATAAAAGCTGTTGGTGCATTAGTAAGTTTGAATGGCATGACCAGAAACTCATAATGGCCATACCAAGTCTGGAAAGCTATCTTCTACACATCTGATTCCTGGATCCTGAGTTGGTGATATCTAGACCTCAACTCTATCTTAGAAAACATTAAGACTCCTTACAACTGATCAAATAGATCATCAATCCTAAGCAGTGGATACTTATTCTTGACGGTGATCTAGTTCGACATCCAATAGTCAATGCACAGTCGAAGTGAACCATCATTCTTCTTGACAAACTGTACTAGTACTCCTTAGGGTGACACACTGAGACGAATGAATTCCTTGTCCATCAGTTCTTGTAGTTTTCTTGTAGTTGGCTTAGGAGCTCTCTCAACTCAACAGGTGCCATTTTGTATGGAGCCTTCAAGATGAGTCCTAATCCTAGCACCAAATCAACCATGAACACGACATCTCGATGTGGTCGCATACCTAGCACTTCCTATGGAAAGACATTTGGGTACTCGTTGACAACTGGAAAATCTAGTACCCCGAACACTAGTGAAGAGGATACTATCACATAAGCCGAGTAGCCCATATAGCCCTTTGCCAAATGGCGATAGGCCTTCATGGCTAAAACTACCTTCCTAGGCTCACCAGGTTTGGTCTCTTGCATAATACACCAGCCTTGGCCTGGGCATTCTACTAGAACTCTCCTCTTGGCACAATCAACCATAGTTACATGCTGTGCCAAGCAATCTATCCCTAGGATGATATCATACTCCTGCATGTTCATCAAAATCAGACTGGCATCCCTACCTCCTAGCTGATTATCCATTGGTCTCAAATATCTCCAGACTAGACTATGTTCTCCAAGCAGAGTCACTATATCTAGGTGGAATGCCAACCTAACTAGTTTGGTCCCGATCTCAACAGCAATCGATTCAGAAATAAAAGAAAATGAGCTCCCTGAGTCAAACAAGACTCGGACCATCCAATCAACCACAAGAAAAGATCCTAACATCAACACATCATAACCAGAATCATAGTCATAACAGAACATAGTGTCGATTACATATAGGATCCATCATACAAGACAGGATTCAAATTACGAGGCCACTATCAATTGTCACCATCCACAACATCTCCTAATGGACCAGCATCTAAGGCGGTAATAGAAAACACTCTACCCCTAATAGGTTGATGAGGTACATCCTCAGCTGACTTCAGTGGATTGGGACTGTCCTTTTGATAGTGTCTAGACTTCCCGTAGTTATAGCATACCACACCCTCTAGTCTCCTCTGCCTATGTAGCACTATGTTGCTATGTGCCCTTTCTTACCACTGATGTGGCAAGGTCCTCCTTTTGGGCCACTGCTCGAACCAGCTTGGCTGAAACCAACTTTCTTCCCTACCGAAGTTGACCACTTTTTTCGCTTCCTTCTGGAGCTCCCAGAATTTAGCGCTATAGAAGTAGAAGGTTGTGAGGTGAACTTCTTCTCCATGTCTCTCTTAGGGTACTCCTCCTAGAACAATCTACGTTCATCCTCGTAGCGGCTTGCAACCTCAATGGCGTCCGTCAGGGTCTGACATCGGAAGCCAATAACTCTCGATTGGAGTGCTAGATTTAGCCCTTCTACAAATTTCTTGGCTCTATTATTCTCAATGATAATAGCCTGAGAAAGCTGCTATAGCCTAAGGAAGGTTGCCTCATACGTAGCCATAGACAAATCTTGTTGCTTCAGGTTCCGAAAATCTCTATCCAGCTTGTCCATCTCGTGTTCATGGAAAAACCTCTCATAGAATACCTCCTGGAAATCCTCTAAAGAGATCATTAGTAAGTCCACATTAGGAAACTTGGAGCAGCATATAGTCCTCCACCACTAGTCTGCAGCACCATTGAGCTGAAAAGCAGCAATTTCCATCCACTTCTTGGCTGGACATTCAATCCCCTCAAGGATCTTCTCCACTTTCTAGAACAAAGCCTCACATTCTTCTAGTTTGTAGTGCCCATCTAGGGTTGCTTCGCCCAACTGACGGAATTACTTGATCCACGGGTCTCCCTTCACCTCTTCCATGCTACTGCCAAAAGACTGGACAAAGCCACACATCATCTTGCCAAAGACCTGTTGCATGCTCCTTCAAGCATTGCCCTCCTCGACCTCAGAGTCAGGTACAAGGGTCTTACTGCGACTACAGCCTCTCTGCATCTACCTGCCACCATAAACAAGCAGGCAAACAAACAAGGTCATGTGTATCGTGTAGTCCCACTGAGCCACTATACTGGACACCTACTAAGCCAGTGCACCTTAGTGAACCAAGGCTCTGATACCACTCTATAACAACAATTCCTAATTACAGTAATTTACAATAAATAAAATAATCGAGAAAGACTACCACACAAAAATAATGTACGGCTAGTGGCTCTGAAACTCGAGCATCGGTGACCAGACTCCACTCCAACTATGCACTTGAAAACCAAAACACGCGTGGGTGACCTCCAAGTCTCCTAATACACGCCCAATCGTGGAAAACTATGAGAAAACTCCAATATCTATTAGTTATAAAACCATTTCACAAAACTCTGGAATCCTTATCCAAACCATGCCTTTTCAATCAATTTCCTTTTTCTCAAATCTCATGCATTTTCCAAATTAGTTATGCATTTGAGAAACCACAATATCATCCAAATCCAGCCTAAAACACAAGTCTCAAAACCCAAACAAACATTGGCTAGCAATTGGCTCAAATCATTATTTTTAAATCATTTTCAATTCGATTAGAATCTGGCTAAAACTTAGAGCCAAACCTCACAGTCTGATTATAGCTCAAAATCATATCCACATTTCACAATCAATTTCAATATCGTCACCTTGATTAGAGGTAACTAGGTACACAAGTAGTCAATGGAGTCACAACCCTACCCTACTACAGTACCGCGGTGAAGTTTCCCATATGGGAGGACACTGCCCTGGCCAACAGGCTTTAACATTTTAATTGTCATCATATATGCATGGAGATACGCCTTTTCTTGATGTCCCATTAATGTCCAGACACCTAGGTTCACACCCCTAGGCCCAGCTGACATAGTCTCATATGGGGTCATCTGGTCCTTTCGACTGCCTCAAACCTTGGCAACCACGGTCGTATCAGACTACTAGTTCCATCGGAGTCTCATACCTCTATCAGATTGACGACACCAAACTCACATAGATCAGGAACACCACTAAATCCATTTTTCAAAACATACGGTTTATCTTCAAAACTACTTTCAAAACCTTCCATTACAAGAAACATCATTTCCATAAAAGAATCTCATTTCATATACATGGGACTCATGCCCAAAAACCACATTAAATCCTTCATTTCTTTATCATAGAAATCATTACCACAATCCATCATCTCATTCATGTGGAATACACTTAAACACAGGCCAAGTACCATACAAAACCATTCACATTTGTCTTTAATCAAAATCTCAGTTATATAGTTCAGGAGTCTGATTCGGCATACCGAAAAGTTTCGGAATGCCGAATATCCTTGATTCGGTATACCAAAATCCCACGGTATGCCAAAATACCTTGAAATCTATCACAACCTCAGGGGCCTGTTCAGCTTGTCGATGGTTTTCAGAATGTCGATTTTCCCTGATTCAGCATACCAAACCATTTTTGTATGCCGATTCAGGCAAAACCTTAATCATCTCCTCAACCCTAGGCTGCTTGTTCATAGGAATGTGAGCCATTGGCGAACTCATTTCCAGTAAACCACAATTCATACAAAAATCACCAAATGTAAAGCTCTATGCCCACTACCATTTGGGACAAATTTTATCTAAAACTATAAACCATAGCTCTCAAAATAAAATCATAAAGACAGAGAGCGCACAAAACATTCACTGTAGCACAAATGACATATTTGTCCAAAAATCCACAATAATTCACATAAATGGCATAATCCATTCCTAGGCATGCAATCAAGCTAATTCACATCATTTCCATGATCTTCAAGATTTTATCACAATTTATCATGATTTTCTACCATTAAACATGAAACACAAAGAAGAGAGAGGAAGGCAAGATGCGTACTTACTGAGGTCTTTGGCAATCCTCGCGGCTCTCTAGCAAGCCTTTTGACACCTTTGGTGTCCTCCGAGCCTCCTTGACCATCAATCGAAGCTTCGACATGCCACAACCCTCTTTGGCTCTCGGCTCGCACCTCTCCTCCCCTGGCCCTCACTTCTCTTAAGCACACTCTCTCCAGCTTGCGGATAATGGCACCTCCTCCATTGACCCTTTTTTCCTTGTCTTCCTGCTCCTACCATCCACCACTCCCGTCGATGTTGTAGCCTTCCACTAGGGTTGCCAATGGAGAAGACGGAATGAGCAGGCTACCATTATGGGGCACAGGTTTCGCGTGAGTGGGGGAGGAAGAAAGATGGAAAGAGAGAAGGCACGTGAAGGGGTCTTGTGCTTGTGTTGACAGGTCCAAGTGGGTCCCACACACACACACACACCCACATGGAGCCCACATGCACAAACAAAGAGAGGAACCCACAAATAGACCACCAAAAATAACTTGATTATCCATTATTAAACCATATTACACAAATATTACAAACATTTTTTTATGGTTTACAATATTCTTGGATAATCGAGCACAGATAATACATTAATGATTTTTTTTTTGTTTTACATTTTTTGATTTTGTGTGTGTTTTTTTTTTGTAAAGGAAGAAAGAAAACTAGAGAATGAAACTACAGTAGAAAACGGATACAGTACTATCATTGGTAGTACTTCTTCAGGTAGTATGTATTGATCAGCTCGATTTGCTTGATGTGGTCCATGTTGTTGCTTGTGCCACTGGTTGTGTTGCTACTGCCTATACTATTGCTGTCAGTGTTGCTATTGATTGTGCTACTATTGACTGTGCTATTGTTGTTTGTGCTGCTGCTACCTATGATATTGCTAACTGTGCTATCGCCTATGCTGTTGACTGTGCTACTACTACTTGTGCTACTAATTATGCTACTGTTGACTATGTTGCAGTCATGTGACTGTGAACTTCCTCACTTACCCATTGATTGCCTCCATTTCCTCAATAGGCTAGTCTTCCTAGGAGTAGTAATCATCAAGGTAGATCAAATCTTGTGCTTCCCTTAGCTCAACCGCTTTTTGCTTCTACTATTCTATGTTTGTTGACGTGTGTCTTTTGTTGGGATCCAAGGTGCCTGTGCTCATGAAGTTGGACAAGTGCTTGGCAAATAGGCAAACTTTGGGTTGGCCCCCTGGCAACATGATGGCTGTAGAAATGGCACACACTGGCTTGGTAGTCAATTGAATAACATGGATGGCAGATTCCACCTCTGCTAGCGCCTTTCGATAGAGTGGTGAAGGGAAAGAAGAGGATATCACATTGATGAGATTAGAAGGATCTAATAGGGTAACTAGATTCAAAAAAGGATTGGAGTGATGAGATGGACCCCTGAGGCTTCAGTAGCTCTAGAGCTTGCATGCTCAGGCAAGGGTTGGTTAATAACATTCTGGTGTGCTAGAGCTAGTGCGAGTGTTGCCTCCTATGTGTTGATAACAATAATATTTTTGTCAATCAAGTTTTGAATGATGTCTTAGAGAGTGAGGTAGCTATCTGTTGAACGACCCACAGTTTGATGGACATTGCAGAATAAGTTCGCGTTATACCACCACGGAAGGGGATTTGGTGATGGACGAACTTTTGAAAGCTTCATGAGTGACACAACTTTGGCTAAGATAGCACTTAGGGGTTCGACTAATGAAGTGAAGTCGCACTATTGAAGGTAAGGTTTTCTTTGCCCTTATTGTTGTACTTGTCAAACTAGTGTGATAAGATACACTGGCTCAATGATGGTAGTTATTTGTGGAGTGGGTGGAACACTAGATGTTGGTGCATAAACTAGCTTAGTCGGGCTTGGCTAACTCACCACATTGATAGATGTGGCTCTTGGATTGATGAATGCTACAATTGGCTTGGCGAGTCTTGCCTCTTAGGATAGCTACTACCTGCATTGTTGCTGTTGTTGCCGCTATTGTAGTTGTGTGAGGCGGTTGCTTACTTTACCAATGTGGTGAGTGTAGGCAAATTTCCACTTCACAATGAGCTCTCCATGCGAGTGTCAGTCGTAATCAGCGATGCAAAGCTAGTGATGAACTGAATGCTGAGCAGAGCCCTAGTCATTGGTTGTATGTTTTTGATAATCATCTCGATAGACTCCTTGTCTTTGAATTGCAAAGCCAAGGAACGCCAATGATCAACATACTCCCCAAATAGTTCGTGGAGCCTTGCCTAGTGGTTGCTAGATCTTCTTGCTTGAGAATCATGTCTAGATTGAAGGAATATTGATCCAAGAAGGCTCGACTAAGGTGTTCTCATAACTTGATGGTAGACAAGTTAATAAAAGTGAACCATTTGAGTGCAAGCCCAATCAAGCTCTTCTAGAAGAGTTGGATCAACAACCTCTCATTAGGCTAAAGCTATGCTAGGTCTCCACAGTATGCCATTAGATGTAAAACTGGACAGCCTCTACCATTGTACTTCTCAAAATCAAGGATATGGAAGTTGGATGTGAGTGTAGCCTCTAGGAAGTAGCAGAGGTCCCGAAGCTAGTAGGATTGGCCGTCCTTGCCTTACACGAGATGCAGTGTGCTCTATAAATCACTAATCTTGGTGAGAAGGGCATCAGAGGTCATTGCTATTGAGGTAGGTTCAGCTTAGACAGGAAGCACGTATGCCGTATGGGTAGCACAAAGGTGCTCCTCTAGTTCCACCATCATGCCTCCTGGTGTTGAAGTATGATGGGTAGAATACCTGTGCAAAGGTGATGAGTGCAGTGGAATGTGTGTAAGGATCTAATATTGCTCATGCACAAGGGATGAGTTGGTAACATGCTGTGTGGTGAAAGGTAAGGAATAAGGGAATAGCAACTGCTGCACTAGCACGACTCTAGGAAAAGGATATTGTGGGTGTTATGCTTCTACCAATCCGAAGGATTTTCCACTGTGTGATGGAGATGCATGCTATGGTAAGTATTGTGGATGTGTAGGAGGTAGGAAAGACGCTCCCATTGCCAAAAAGACTGTGACAATGGCAAGGGCCATGGTGTAGTGTGGTGAGCATATAAAGAGAGGGTAGGTTGCACCAGAACCTCAGGAGTCGAGACTAAAGTGATAAAAGCAGGATTCAAGGATAGAGCCATGCTTTGAAGCTTCTGTGCTAGAGCAAATAGGACCTGAGCTTGTAGAGCATGGGATTCGTCAATAGACAAGCTAGATGGAGGAAGAATTGGAAGGGGAATAGATGTTGATGGAGGTTGAGGTTGCAATAGTAGGCTAGGCTCTGGGAACAAGAAAGCCCTAGAGAGGAGAGGTGATAGGTACAGTGTTCAGAGTTTGAGTGGTGGTCACTGTGATTAGGAGTGGGCAGGATTCGATTTAGTTCGGTTTGAGGTAAAACCACAAACCAAATGATAAGGATCGATTTAAACATTTTCAAATTGAACGGGACCATTTTACCTATTGGAATTGAACCGAACCACTCAAAATTAGTTTGGTTCATTTTAGTTTGTGGTTTAATCATTTAATAAAATATATAGAAATAATAAGATGGTGATACATTTTCTTAGGTTTCTTATATAGTTATATTCTTTTAATATAATGTTAATTAGATTTTGTATATATATAATCTATGCTACACATAATATAATGGTACCATATAATGTAACATGTTAGTATGTTACATATATTAATATTGGATTTAAATATTTATTGTACATATATAACCTATTGGTTCGATTCAATTTGGTTAAATCACCCTTGGAGCCACAAACCGAATCATATGGTTCAATTTGAAGATATTTCAAACCGAATCAAGTCACTAAATTTGAAAAACCAAACTAAACTACTAAAAATGATTTAGTTTGGTTAACCAATTTGGGCTGTTTGGATGCCTACCCCTAATTGTGATCAACTTGATCATGGGCTCCAAATTAGATATAGTCTACCAATATTTCGGAGGAATGGCTAGAGAATCCCTATGCACATGGAATTTGTAAGCACGAGGGTTTGGATTTGGCAAAGTGGATTCAAGTGACATAAGCAATGGGTTCAGTGGTCAACTAGGACACATCAGATTACGAACAGGGCCAAATAATGATATGATGGAAAGCAAGAGGGTGATGCTTGAGATGAGCTATCATTAGCAATAACAAATAACTTGGGAGGAGAGTGATGGTCAGAAAGTGTACCATGGGTGGGGCCTGTGAAAGGACATTTGAGTATCTAGCTAGGGAACTTGCACACCTGAAATCAGATGAAACATGTATCAGAACCTAGCTTGAGAACCATGCAAAATGTTTATTATGGTGGTGTGAATGCCACACATGTGGATGAATGTTCTAATATGTGCTTTCTCACAGTCTATGTGTCCTAGCAAGCTGTCTACTCTAGATATCCTCATGGGTTTAATGGGTCTCCAACTTTGGATAGAAGATACAGGTCATTGTTTAAAATTCTTTGTAATGCTAAGGTAGTGAATGAGTAGTGAGTTGGAGGTCCAGACCTTGTCAAAGCATGGGTTGTACTTATATTAAACATTGATATGACCTCGAACATGAGGGATAGATTGGCAACTCCTCCCATGCCAAAACTATGAAGCAAGAAGACCAGGTGTCACGCCCCAAATTTTCCACAATAATTTAAACAAATTAAATTATGGAAAAATTAAAGCTAAACAGTAAATATCAAATTACTAGAAATCTGTGTGTGTGGTTAAGAGTCTCTAGACTATATGCACTATGCTAAACCAATCGCATGTCTGCACTTCTAAACCAAAACCACAAGGAAAATGCATGAGTGACCAAAGTCACCCAGTACACACCCCACGAAAACTGTGGAAAACAAAACTATAATCAATTTTCCCTTTTAAATTCATTTTGCAAACCTTTTCTCAAAACCTCATAAATCAGGCCCACACTGGCCAAAACCACAAACCAGGTCTCTACTAGCCCAAAGACACAAGCAAAGGCCCTCAATGGCCAAAACTACACACAGTGAGTCGGGAAGCCCGGCGCGAGGCAACCTAACTTTGGCCACACGCAGTCCGCTGAGGAGCGACCACAACGTTCTACACTACCACGGTGAAGCCACATTGTCCAGGAGCGATCACCGTCCCACGATTCTCCCACCTGGAGAACCCTCACAAGCCAACCCCTCCTTGGGAAGGTTGTCGTGTCTCTCAGGACGCTACAAGTTACGGCCCCTGATCTCAATCAGGGAGCCGCGCCCGACCACCCTATAATGTCGTTACATTCCCTGGTCCCGACGACACGGTCCCACACTGTCTCGGTCAGCACACAGAAAACTAGGAACACATTTTCCAAAACAGGCCAACTATTCCTTGAAATCCATCTTCCAAACCATTTTCATATCTTTTGAAAATTCTTTCAAAACCTCGGTAAAGCAACGCTTCAGGTGTCCCAGGGGACCACCACTGACGGCCCACAATCCCATCTCAATGGGACAAAACACGACAATCCAAGAAGCCCTCGGAAAACGTATTTTATAAACTCATTTGGGCCCTGATTCGGCATGCCGAAAATCAAGTTCGGTATGCTGAAATCAACTGATTCGGTCAACCAGGGTGATTCGACAGGTCGAATCGATCGCAGGACCAAACTGACAAAAAAATGGTATACCGAACGAAATCGGTATACCGAAATTCACTGATTCGGTATGCCATTTTCATTTTGGTATGCCGAATTCTACGAAACCAGAAAATGGCCCAAACCCTATCGTCCGAAATTGCCCCAACTGGGACCTCCTATCGGACCCTCTAAACAAACACCAAAAATCTTGCATAAAACGTAAGATATAGACCCTCGAATCTACTCCAAATCCCAACAAACAAAACTAAAATCCATTCACCATGCATCAAGATATAAAATCACAAAGGCAGAAGGGTCAAAAGGACTCAAAATGCACCAACCATCATAAATGCCAATAAATTCGCCCTAAATTCTAGGAAAGTAAATTTACCTAGATTCCATGCAATCCTAGAATTTTCTACCAATTTCATGCTCTCTAGTACATGAGGTGGATATGCGTACCTGAAAATGCCTCTGGCGATCTCCAGCCGACTCTAGCGAGCTTGGGCGCATCAACGACCACGGGAGCACTCCACATCTTGGAGGACGCTCCACCCAAGCTCCACGCACTGCCGCAGCCATTGCAGCCCTCCGCTTCACTCCCTCCCTCTCTCTCTATCTGACGATGCGCGAGAAGAAGGAACAACGGATATGGGTGGAAGGAGAAGAAGAAGGGAAAGAAGAAGGAGGAGTGGGGAGGAAGGAAAGGAAGGGTGGGGAAGGAGATGTGCGTGTCGGGGAGGAGAAGGAAAGAAGAAGAAAGAAGAAGAAAAAGGCGGCGATGAACGGCGAGGAGAAGTGTGGTGTGACTTATAAAGCCTGCACCCGCAGTAGCTGGGAACGTGCTTACTTGCGCGTCTCAGCCACCGGCATACCGCACGAGCAACCTACCACCAACCACAACCAACAGCTCACAAATGCGGGCCCCACGAGGACCCCACACCTAGGCCCCACACAAACCCACACCCAGGCCCCACATGCACAGTGTCACAATGCACAGTGCCAAATCACGCACAAGGACCCACAAACAGAAGCCAGCCCACGAGGCCCAAGCCCAACAACAAGAACAGCACAACGGGCCTCAAAACAATAACACCCGTTTATGAATAAAATTCATAAATTGTAAATAATTACAAAATGAATTTTACGGGTGTTACATCCTAACCCCCTTAAAAGTAGATTTCGCCCTCGAAATCACTAGGCGAAAAGGTACAGGTAATGGACTAGGATGGCTTCCTCACGTTCCCACGTGGCCTCCTCGGCTCCATGATGCCGCCACCGCACCAAAACTAACAGAATCATCTTGTTCTGCAGCACCTGCTCCTTGCGGTCAACAATCTTGACGGCATCCTCTACAAAGGACAGATCTTCCTAGAGCCCTTCTGGATGAACTGGGATCACTTGAGAAACGTCAGCTAGGCACTTCCGTAGCATGGAGACATGGAACACGTCGTGCACGGACGACATCTCTAGTGGTAGATCCAACTAGTCGGCAACCTCATTGATTCCATGGGTGATCTGGTATGGACCAATATACCGAGGACTCAGCTTGCCACGCTTCCCGAACAGCATGACACCCTTGGTCGGCGACACCTTCGGTCGGCGACACCTTCAGAAACACGTAGTCTCCCACCAGAAACTCTAGTGGTCTCCGCCTTCTGTCGGAATAGCTCTTCTGCCGACTCTGTGCAGCCAACAGCCTGCTACGGATCAGATCCACCTTGTCCGCATACAGCTGCACAAGCTCAGGACCAATCAACTGACGCTCGCCCACCTCGCTCCAGCAAACCGGCGATTTGCATGGCCTACTATACAAAGCTTCGTACGGCGCCATCTCGATGCTCGAGTGATAGCTATTGTTGTAGGTGAACTCAATCAACGACAAATAATCCTCCCAACTCCCTTGAAAGTCTAAGGCACATGCTCTGAGCATATCTTCCAGCGTTTGGATAGTTCTCTCTGTCTGACCCTCCGACTGAGGATGAAATGCCGTGCTATAGTTAAGCACAGTGCCTAAGGCCACCTGCAAAGTTCTCCAGAACCTCGAGGTGAACCTCGTGTCTCTGTCCGACACGATGGACACCGGAACACCATGCAGCCTCACCATCTCGGAGACATACAACTTCGCCAAGCGGTGCATCGGAAGCTTCACCCGAATGGCCAGGATGTGAGCAGACTTGGTTAGCCGATCCACGATCACCCATACAATGTCGTTCTTCCTCCGAGTCCGCGGCAAACCAGTCACGAAGTCCATCGAGATGTGCTCCCATTTCCACACAGGAATATCCAACGGTTGCAAGGTCCCTCCAGGTCTCTGGTACTCTGCCTTGACTAGCTGACAGGTAGTACACCTCGCCACATGGTCAGCAACATCTCTCTTCATGCCAGGCCACCAAAAGTTCCGCTTCACGTCTCGGTACATCTTCGTACTACCAGGGTGTATAGTGTACCTAGACCGATGCGCTTCATCCAACAACCTCTGCCTGGCCTCCTCAAGCTGGGGCACATACAGACGCATGTCACACCTTAGCTCTCCATATGCCCAAATAAATAAATGAAGCTCTCCATTAGCCTCAATCTTCTCAAACACAGCCTGAACAAACAGATCTAGCTGCTGACAGGCAACAATAAACTCTAACAGCTTCGGGCGAACAGACAAGTTGGCCACTCAAGCACCAACAGTTCCCCGAGCTTGTCGCTTCGGCCTACAGCTCACCAAATCCTCCAACATGGTCCACTCCTTGACCATCAAGCTCGCCATCACGTGCGTACGCCGACTCAGGGCATCGGCGACCACGTTGGCCTTGCCAGGATGGTAGGATAGGCTGAAATCATAGTCCTTCAAATACTCCACCCAACGACG
>JAMKQA010027702.1:0-15508 GCA_024699735.1 Posidonia australis
CCCCCCCCCAGGGTTGAGAACCCTCCGTGGAGCACTGCAACATGTTAGCGTGAAGCTGAAGCAGACCTTTCCTTTTGCCTTTGTTCAGCCTTTGTCCCCCATCTTGATCACACAGTCGCCCGACTTCCCCTACCCAAAAAAGCAGCAAATATAAAATGCAAAGTGAGAAGTATCCAAAGTTTTCTATTGAATAATTTGTACAGATTTGAGTTACCACCTATGTTACAACGAACTTTATTTTAAAGGTTCTTTTTGTGTCGAACTTTTGTTCAAACAAAAAAAGAAAATGTGTTAGACAATGATGGAAATACAGTAAATTTAAAATTATTTATAGAAGATAAGTCTAATAGTAAATCTTAAATTTACAAAAGAAATAATCAAAAAACTTCAATTTCCGATTTAAAACTCTAAAATAGACTAAAGTGAACAATAATCTACATTTAAATCTATTTAAATTACTTTTCTAAACATGTATCATGTTAAAATATACTACATAAATTTAATACAAATATCTTAAAACATAAATAATACTTAAAAATACTTAATAAATATATAAATCATACTTAAAATACTTAGTATATAATTAAAATGAATAATTCTCACAATATTTAATACGAAAAGAAAGTATCAATGAAAGATTACCAAAGTGTTGGATATGTAATATTTGATTGAAGATTATCTTAGATGTTGTTAGCTTACAGAGTCTAAGGGGATTAGTGAAGAAAAAGGAGACGCAAGGAGGACAAGAGGAGAGAATCCAATGAAGAAAAAGGAAAGATGCAGTAACATTAACATGTTGTCCTTGTTGGACCTTTTAAAGGCCATGTCGATGTAAAAAATACATCGAATTGATCGATATGTCAAAACTTACTAAAACGAGTTGACTCCTCCCAATCCACCTTCCCAATTTTATCTTATAATGTTGTGCCACTTAGTTAGAAAATTGACGCATGTTGGTGATAATTCGTCAACACATGTTGATGTTAAGAACTATGGTTATAATCTAACTTTGTTTTATTTATATTTAAGATACATTTTGACAAATACAATCAACAGGCAACTCAAAACAAATGTGAACCTACAATGCTTGAAAACAACCAATGAGCATGCATGAATAAATTATTACTTGTAAAAAAATGGTTTTCTAATCTTAATCTAAAATTTGCTCAAGAAGTTCTTTGTTGAGCAGAACTTCAAGTATTGAGTGAAGCAAGCAGACATCTGCTGACTGCTAATCTCATTTTAGTTTTCATAAAGCCAATTTGTAACTTGAGCTTCATAGATAAGCAAAACTCTCTTCATTATTGAGCTGAGCTGCAGGTACATACTATATTGGCTTGCCTCAATTTAAATATGGATGTAAATATTAGATATGAGGCTGATGCTAAGTAAAGTTCAAGAACAAACTTTGCTTGCCTTTTTAGAGAAACTCTTGCTTGCCTTTTAGAGTTACTATCTGACAATTACCATATGAAATGGAAAGATCTTGTTAAAGTCAGATACCTTAATAAAGTTTGGCCAGGAGTTTTACTGAATTCTTCAGTTAGTAATTGCTCTTCCCTCTGGCAAAGCATAAAACAGTGTTTTGTTATACTTAACTGTTTTACTACTTTTCAGGTTTAAAGTGGAAATAATACACTATTTTGAGAGAATAAGTGGTGGAATGGGGACAAATTAAAATTACTACTTCCTGGGCTGTTCTCCATAGTCAGATTTAAAAAAACATCTGTTAAGAAAATGGTTGATCTATACAGGACTGACTTTAATAAATTATTTGATCTATCTAAGATCTCCTCGGGTGATTTCTTAACACTACAATCTCAATTAGATCTACTTGTTACTGTTCTGCAATCTTTGGTTCTATTACCTGATGGAGATACCTTGATTTGGTTGCCATCCAAAGACAATGTCTTCTCTGTTAATTCTTGCTACAACATTATAAATGATGGAGGTATTCGTTTTCCTTTATATTGTAGCATCTGGAAAAGCCGCACACCATTAAAAGTTAAACTGTTTTCTTGGTTGGGTCTTAATAACAAAAATTTGACTAAGGAAAACTTAGCCAAAAGAGGGTGGAATGGTCCTGAGTTGTGTATTTTTTGCAATACACATATAGAGAACATTATCCATCTATTCATAAACTGCTCATTCATCTAGCACATTTGGAGATTTTTCTTATCTTCTGATTTGTATCCAGGTTATTTTAGTATTGCTGACTTATTCAATTCTATACTTCCACTTAGATTCAAGCTTAATAAGCAAGGTTGGGTTATCTTACTCCAAGCCATCCTCTGGTTGATTTGGAAGGAAAGAAACAATAAAATTTTTAGAAATATTTGCAAATAACACACTGTTATTCTTTCTGATGTCTTTTCTCTAATGCATTATTGGATAGAAACTCTTGTAACATGGTTCGAGAAAGAGGAATTTATCCAATCTACCTCTTCCATGACTAATGCTTGGATTGCGGAGTAAGTCCCAAATATCTCTTCTTCTTCTAGGGGTTCCTTTGAGTTATTGCTTGGATTGCGGATTATGTGGCACATCGGATCAATGCCTAGTTTAGTCTAGTGAAAAATGAGTGTTACTTGATCATAGCAGCACCTCTGACTGACCCTAGGCTATTCTCAAGCTCCTTAACTAGGAGGCCCCTAATCAAGTCCCTTGCATGAAAACTAATGGCAAGGTTATCTGGAAACTTCAAGCTCTAAGATATAACATTAGCCAAAGTCTCATCATTGTTGGGTCCTTTAAATGGAGTCCTACCAAAGAGTAGCTCATAAAGGAAAATCTTAAATATCTACTAGTCCACGAAACTTCCATGGCCTTCTCCTTTTATAATCTCAAGAGGCAAGTATTCATGGGTGTCGATGAAGGAATTGGATCTTACTTCAGTAGGCTCTATCACAAGTTGTGGGAGTGGCCTAAATAAGATGGAAAGATCAAACTTGAGCTTCCTAGTCTTTAGTGTGCTAGATGATAGAAGTTGGGGTGTAAAGCATGAAACCTTCTCTTTTGGCTTGAGCTAAAATAAAACCTAGCAAGGATTCCTAGTTACTTCTTTTTTAAGAGAGAGAGAGAGAGAGAGAGAGAGAGAGAGAGAGCTTGATATATAGATAGATATAAAGAGAGAGATTATGATGTTACTACTAGGAACGATGTTGGACGAAGGATCGAGAGAATCGTATCTAAGAGAGGATGGTGATAGGTGTGATAGTAGTGAGGTTGGTAATGCTATCGACAATAGGGATGGGGTTTGTAGAGGTGTATGTGTGTAGGTTAGTCTTTTTCATTGATATTAGTTTAGTTAACTTTGGTTTGCATACGGAAGCTTTACAGAGTAAAACATTAGCTAATGGTAGGTGTATAAGGAGTGTATTAATGGTAATATATTTTTTAACGATGGTGTCCAGACGAAAAAAAAAAAAAAGGAAAGAAAAGAAACGAAACGAAAAGAAAACACGTTACAATCCTCCTCTCTCTTTTTCACTGGATTTAACAACAACCCAGAATGCATCTTTGCAGAACAAGGAAGGTGGGGGATAAAAAAGCAAGGGCCGTGAGATAGAGATGGCAACCCAAGTGCTGTACTGTTCTGCTGAGGTGGGAAGAGGCGGAGAGATAAAAACCTACAAGAGAACAGCAACAGTGGAAGCATCAGAGGGAAGAGAAGGGAGTGAGTGAGTCTGTGTGGGTGCTTGTGGTTTGGAGAGGAATGGCAAGTGGGGCATCGAGATTGAGGAGGGCCGCGAAGAGAATCAGGCTGCCATGCACGAGCTTCTCAACGGAAATGTGTCTGAGAGATCTCCGCCGCAAGAATGTGGGTCGTTGCCTCAACGACGTTTGTTGGGTCTCTTGTTTTTTGTTTCTTTTTCTTCTGCTTAGAAAAGTTTCAATTTTTGTTTTCTCTATGTGTTTGTTCTTTGTGTTTCAGAAAATTGGTTAGGAAGATGGGAGTTTTTCTCGTTGTGTGTTCTATTTCTGTTAACGAGTCTTGGCCAAAATATGCATTTTTTGCTGCTTGTTCTTTTCCCGCAGATGTTTGTCTTCTTTTTTTTGTTTCAAATTTTTTTATATAAATTTTTATTACAGATCTCAAGTTCTGGAGGGGATAATGGTAAAGCTGCAAATGTGGAAGAAGGAACACCTGAAGAAGCTGAGCCAAATTTGGCCAAGGTATCTTCCCCTAGCTCGAAGCAACGGCATAATCGTGTTTACTTATTTTTGAAGGAAATGTTGATGTTTTTTTTTTTTAAATTTATACAATAGAAAGGCCTTGTAGGAGCTGAAAATATAAGAGACAGTACAATTTCTGTAGACTTATAGCATTTATCTGCTAATGAGTGGGAAATGTGTGTTTTTTTTCGGCTAGAGGATTCCAAACTTTCTCCCTTTGTTTTTGAAATAACCATTATTTGGGACCTCATTAGTAGCAATCCATTAGTTGACAATCACCAAAGGAATTTTTTCAGGCTGGTTGGGGTGAAAACCTTGATTTTATGAACTTCTTAAATGACAAAGGGAGCATACGTGGAACAAAGCCCGTCACTCTAGTTATAAACTGAAACATTCTAGCATTTACTAATGCTAATAGAAAATAACTCCAAGAGGAGCTACATTGCTCCAACAAGTTTCAATATGGTGTTGAGGTCTAACTGCTTAATCCTTGCTGATGATTGAAACCCAAAACAACATGATTATCGTTAGGATAAGGGATGCACTTACTTCTAGATCTTCTTGAAGGCTTTCTTTCTTGTGGGATTTTCCTTTTTCCCCAAAGTTCAATGCTAGTAAATGGTATCCTGAATTCAGTTATTCCTTTTCCCCATATTTGTCCTACTGGTGTTGCTAACCACGGCTTCCACTAATTTGTAAGCAATGTTTTGCAGCTGCTGATATAGTTTGTTGCTTTATGAATTCAACCTCAAATTATTTGATTTCCCAGTTTGATTTCGACAAATTGCAGTGGCACCATGACAGAGTTTTTATTCTTCTTCATCATGATTGCAGCAGATTCTTTGTGCAATTTGCTTGGAACCACTAACCTGTGGTGGCACAGGAGGTCAGGCCATCTTCACAGCCCAGTGCATGCACTCCTTCCACTTTGTTTGCATCTCCTCCAATGTCCGTCATGGGAGTGTGACTTGTCCCATCTGCCGTGCCCACTGGACCCAGCTTCCCCGTGACCTCACACCATCTCGATTGCCTACCTGTCAACAGGCTACAGACCCTATCCTACGCATCCTGGATGACTCCATTGCCAACTTCCGTGTTCATCGCCGCTCCTCTCTCCGCTCTGCTAGATATGATGATGATGATCCGGTCGAGACTGACTTGGTTGTCTCAAATCCTCGCTTACAGATGGCTCTCATGCATATTCCAATGCTGTCACCTGAGATTCTTTCAGATCATCCTCCATGTATGCATACAACAGCATTTCATCAACTCCAATTTATTGGTCCTTCCTCACTAGTTCCACAGCAGAGTTCTGTTTCACCACAGGGGCAGACTGGCCTCTGCCTTTCTCTGAAGTTGTCACCCCAACAGGCCACTGACATCGTCCTGGTTTCGAGCCCCAATGGACCACATCTTAGGCTCCTCAAGCAATCCATGGCACTGGTGGTGTTTTCACTGCGACCAGCTGATCGACTGGCCATTGTTACTTATTCTTCTGCTGCAACCCGTGCATTCCCACTTCGACGGATGACATCAAATGGGAAGCGTGCAGCCTTGCAAGTCATTGATCGTCTGTTCTACCTTGGGGAAGCAGACCCAATTGAAGGTCTCAAGAAAGGGGTGAAGGTACTTGAAGATCGAACTCATCATAATCCTATATGCTGCATATTACACTTGTCAGACAGCCCAACAAGAGCATATGTCAGCAGAGACTTGGAGATACCAATTCCAATCCACAGGTTCCACATTGGTTTTGGTTATGGTGCATCAAACGGGTTTGTGATGCATGAGTTTGAGGAGTTCCTGCTAAGGCTGCTTGGAGGCATCATTCGAGAAACCCAGTTAAGAATTGGGGAGGAGGGAACACTAATAAGGCTTGGGGAACTTAGGGGTGGGGAGGAGAGAAGGATTCCATTGGGTTCAATTGGAGACTGTGGATTTGTTTGTGTAGGCTATAGCTTCATTGAAGGAGGGGTTGAAGAGTGTCTCAAAACAGGAGAATTAGTTGTAGGTATTGAGGAGAAGGGTGAAGTCAGAGAACATGGACGTGGAGTGGGTAGGATGGATCTGAGCATTAGTGGAAGGAACGGCAATGTCGAAAGGTGGGACTATCTGGATCCATTCATGGCCAGGAGATGGGCCAAACACTTGCATGGATGCAGAGTTTAAATGAGTGAAGTTCCCACATATGTTGTTGGTATGTTGATTAGCAAGGAAAGATTATTTTGTTGCATTACAATACATAAGTAGAAAGAATTGAGATGCTTCGAACTGATGGCACTTCGAGTTTGGACATTGAATAGAGGACAGGATTGTTTTTGTAAGGGCACTGGCACATGGCTTTGCTTCTAGGCAGAGATGTCTTGTTTACTATTTTTTTACATGTTATTTTAGCATGATTTGATTTTTAAGAGTGTGGCTTGACTTTTGCAAGCGCTTAAAATTTAGTGAGCTATTTACACTCTATAGTGTTACCATCTTGGTTTCAAGAGATTCCCTAACAATTTCCGATGCAGTGCCGTACTTAATAGGAGTTTTTTTAATCTTCTTGAGCCTAGCATCGAAAGAACAAAAGATGCCTCATCCTTATGACACAGACTACACTTTTGACCACTTGTTAAGGTTTTAGAACCTTAAGAGGCTGTTATGACTTGTGTTATTACTTACATCCCACAATACCCTGCATCACAAGAACAGAAGCAAACTGTTTCTGGATTATATCATAAAAGCAAATTCCATCTATACAATATTGTTAAGCTAACTAAACAGTTTGACTGTAAAAGAATCAAAACACTGACGAGAATGTTGAACAACCTTATGTTGCGGTGATTTACGTACGAGAAGATATTTTCCTGGACCCAGCAGCAAAAGAACAAAAAATGGCTATTGTTATCTATTATCACACAAATGCATAGCAGCAAATAAAATATTTTGATTGTAAAGAGTTACAACAAACCACGCTTTACATGAGATCAGTAGTCGTTTTCAAACACACACGCACACACGTATATATTTATTTATATTTATATTTATATTTATATTTATATTTATATTTATAGGAGAACTATCTGATACATCTAAAAAATCACAAAACAATTCTAATTCACAATACTAGTATTAACATATTTAAAAATAAAATTAAAAGTAATAGTACTTTTTAAATACGTCAACCTAGAAATAACGCTTTTTCTTTCTCTCATCATATCACACGTAAAACAAAAAGAGAATATATGTACTTGTTCACGTCTTTCATTACATCCATTTGCTATGTGTATGTTTATTTGTAGAACACAATGACATGCTATCTACTGCGTTAAATGTCTTATTATTGCATGTGTATTTTGATTTTATGTTTAGAAATGTTGTATATCGAATCCATGTTTGTTTGATATTAGAAGTGAAGTTACCATTAACTTAAGTTTTTCTGAGTTTTATTTTCAGTTACAGAAAAACAATTTCATACTTAACTTGTTTTACTTAGTCATTGATAATTGTTTGCTTACTCAAATATTGTATGTGTAAATTACGTCATTTGTATGTCCTTTTACTTATGGTTAAATATATGAACTGAAATTTATTGTATCGAGCTTTATATTGGTAACTAACGAATATGAGTTATGAACATAAGTTTTATTGATATTTATTTGAAGTATTTTGTATAATTTCAATTTCAATGTAGAATTTTCTACAATTGCTTGATGTCAACAGTACATCATATAATTGTTGATTTTCTTGATAAAGATTGATTGATTGACACAAGGTTAGTTTGATGATAAAACTATTAAAGTTAGTAATCTAAATTTGAATGATATTTTCTTTCTCTCACTCTAATCTATTGCGTTCATGTTTAACTGATATTGAAACTAAAACAATATTTAATATTGTAAATATGAAATTCCGTTTCAGTTAATATAGATCATTTTGGTTCCATTTTTAAAACTAAAAAAATGTAACAAAAATTAAGTTATTTAGTAACTAAAAATAATTTCACCTGATATAAAGGAATCTAAGTTTGTTATAACTATTTGTAAAAAGTTACTGATCTTGCGAATTAATAAAATATAAGTAAGAACTTCTTCGAAAGGAATCAGTAAACAAAAACGATGGATCCTTATTTATCTATGATCAACAAATAAACTAATTGTGTATTGTTATAATTTTTCCCCCATTTTATCACCTCATCACTTTCTTCATTTGTGTTAGTTGTTGTCTTTGTAAAATATACAAAAGCTTAGAATAAGTTAGTTTGTATAAATGCAAAAATGTAATTAAAAAAAAGATAAAATGGTAAAAAAACAACATTGAAAAACATACCTAGAAATATTAACTTAAGTTTGACAAAAAACAGTTTTAGTAAGATTGATATTAGTAACAACAATAAAAACAATACTGATACAATAAGCTTTAGAAACTGTAACAAACTATTATCAAATCACTAAAACTAAAATAATAATAAACTTAAGCTGGAAAAACAAAAATTTCTGTAATGGTATTAATACTATTAGTAAAAAATACGTCAAATATATCCTACAAAACTATAAAATCCATTCATAAGCAAAAGTTGATATTAGTAACAACAACAAAAAAACTACTACGATAAAGTTCAGTTACAGTATTAAAGTAACGAAAACACTAAGACTGAAATGATAATAAACTTAAGTTATATGACATAAAATTTTTAAACAGGCTATTAACAAGTTTAATGATACCATAAGGTAAATGCATCCGAAAAAAACTATGAAATCCATTCATAATCCAGTGCTGATGTCAGAAATAAGAAAAAAAAAAAAATTAATACAATCAACTTTAGTTACAGTATCCAAGTAGTGTATTATTAAAACTGAAATGATAATAAATTTAAATTATGCTAAGAAACAATTACAGTATGTCTATTAACAAAATTATAAATACTATATGGCGAATATAATTGAGAAAACTATGAAATAAATAATATTGAAATTAAAACAAAAATATTTAGACAAAAACCTAAACTAAAATAAACTTAAGTTTCTATTAAATCGGTTTCATTGCCACTACTTACATGTAACAAGGAAGATCAAACAATAAACATACCAAAATTATTAGCAGTCATTTACCTAATTGAGCCCAAAAAAAGGTGACTTCCAGTACAATAGTCTCTACTGTGGAGAAACTCAATTAAAAAATTCCACAATAGCGACTATTCTCACTTTTGCGGAAGACAAAGCCATATGATTCATTTACTGGTACAAAAAAACGAATCTTTTTTATAACTTAAAAAAAAAATACAAAATCACGACATTCTTAGTTTTTAAAGAGAAAACTAGGGAAATCAACTCAGAAACAATTGATCTAGTACATAGACTATTTCTTAGAATCAAGCACTACCAATTAAATCACTTCAATCGTTAACCCATTTGGACCAATACAAATATTTGCCTCATTCAACAACAGAAAGAAGACAAAAAATAAATAAAAGAACCGGATTAAACCCCCTTCACCAAACCAGCATGCCAAAAATGGAGACGAATAAAAAGGTAAGAGAGAGAGAGAGAACACGAGCAAGACGAACCTTGTAGATGTCACAGTTGGAGACGGGGGAGGACGAGTTGGTGAGTGGCACTCGTTGCGGCTTCCCTGCGAGCTTGTTGGCAGCATGCACCTTCTCATGACATGTCCAGCACAACGCCGCCTCGTTGGCGTAGCAGAGGACCCTGGCCTCCGTCGTCTAGAACCCCAGGGCCCTTCTTCCTCCTCCTATCCGATCCGTCTGAAACAAGTGGCTCGAGGGAGAGAGATCTTTTGGTAGTAGAGAGGGTGAGTCTTCTGGATTCCACACCTTCCTCAAGAATGTCAACTATCTCCTAGCTATTTTCCATTTCTTATTAATTGTAATTAATTACAAACAACTCTCTCTTTATTCTATCCATATAAATGAAAACCACAAATACTTAATAAGTTATTTTGATAAAAACCGTAGGCTAAATATATATGTATGTATATATGTATGTGTGTATTGTTATTGTTACAATTGCTCAAAACTAAATAGATTTATCTTACAACAAACCACCAACAGTTATAACAAACCATAACTAATTAACAAACTCATTCTACTAACTACAGTCATTAAAATTAACTATCTATTATCTATGCATCTATTGTCATAGAAAGTAGAAAGCACGGAAGAACCACTTTGGGGTCTTCTGGCACACTATTTCTGTTTAATTTGCACTTTACTTTAGCCACTGATCAGGACTAGTAGTAGCTGAATGGTAAAGATTTGCTCAACTCTATGTATGATTTGCTTTTGATGGATATGGACAGAGACTCTACCATCCTTCTCAAGAACCTTCATGTGGTCTCTGTGTTCAGGATTCAAGAGAAAGAGCATGCCAATTGTATATGATAAATTGCATAAAAGATGAAGCAACAGTATGTTGCTAGATGGATAACTGATTTCCTAAAGTTCTTGGTAGAAACTTGTTAGACTGTGGATTTCATTCTTTATTTCTTCAAGTTACCTATGATTTTCCATTTTTCTTCTTAAAATTATTAAAGAAAGTGAAGTTCAGTAAGTAGACCATCAGTGGGATTTAGTTAGGTTGTAGAAGGGTTGATTTGGACTTCTGGAATCCAGAAGGTTTATTTAGCGTCATATTGTGGAAGTAGGGAATGACTCATGACTGAGGCGCAACTTAGGGTTTGGGTTGTGACAAACCACGAAGTAACACGATCTTATCGACCCATAAGATGAAGAACCAAAACCAGCTCAATTCATCAGGAGGAACTGAAACATCTCTACCGGGTAAATTTTTTTGCGTTTAGTTCAGTTAAATTCTTGGTTCGCTTGCTGGTTTACTACTTTGATTCAGATGGCAATATAAAACAAGCACTAACAGGTCCACATTTCCTAATAAAAGTACAACATTCTCACAGTAAGTATAATCAAAGCCTAACAGTGTCTACAGTTCTCTTTCACTGAATCTGCTCATCTGACAGTAAATCACTGGATATGCTCCCTGGCTTGTTTAGAATGACAAAACAACAATAAGACAAAACAAGCAACGGGACAAAACAACAATACAAATCTGCGACAATGTAGCAACAAGCTGCAATAATTCATGTCATGGTCTTCCTTTATTTTTCTTCCAACGGTAGAATTGCAAATGAAATAAGAAAAGTTCATCAACCTTTTTTTCCCTTTATCTTAAAACTCGGGAAGTGGGTTAATCCTTTTGCTTGATAAATAAAAAACCTTGAACCACAATAGGTTGGGTCGATGGGGGATAAGTTAGGAAAGCTAGTATTAAATATGATGAGGTCATAGCACGATATTAACTAGTTATTTTGAGTCATTAATGTGAATTTAGTTGTTCCATGAAAAAAAAAAAGAGGCAAGTGAGAGAAGGTTAAAAGTAAGACAAGTTCTTCATCTACCAGTGATTTAAGCTCTTGGTCTGGATCTAAGATTAATTTAGAATAGTTTAGTAGTGAAATACTTGATACAAATATTTTAACAATGAGATAATTTTCATTGCAAACAATACAGATATATCTATAGTGATTGAAAAATTTCCAAGCCTACCTAAAGTAAATATCCAAGTGTTTATTATTGCATGAGAAGCAAGTTCCATACACTTGAGGGATATTTTGCAACTTATAAACCATACTTATGCATTATTTTGCTCAGGTCTTGTACCTAGCTCCATCTCTAGTTGGGTTGGATCGTGGTTTGACTTAACCTGCTGTGTATCCCTTAGTTTGAGCATGTTTAGTAATTCCTTCTACCAAACAATGAACAGAAACTGCAAGATTGCAAATAAACATTTGAATAAATGAAACCAGGTAACCATGGCTCACAGTGTTGACGTAGGGTTTGCAGGGTGTTTCAAAACAGGACAGTTGGTGATAGGCAACCTGGATTAAACAAATTGCAGGTATCTTGCAAGTTGAGCAGCGTATCACATCCTTTAGCCTTTTGGAGACAATAGATTAGGCCATGCTGACTACTACAGTATCTCGTTCAGCTCGTTGTTAGTTTTGTATTCATAATATGTCATCGTTTAGCTCCTTGTTAGTTATGTGTCCATAAATATCTCTGGGCAGATCTGGCTATGGAGTCAACTGCGTTACCATATCAAAATTATAAGAAACCCTTGTGAAATTCATATTTTCACAACAAAAAAAAAAAAAAAAACCCTTGTGTATTCCATCATCCATAAGTGTGATTATGAGAATATCTTCAACCATCCGATTTTGATCCAATTGATGTTTGCCAATGTCATCAACAGATATGCTTCTTTTCTAACTTTGTCTCTACATCAGCAACTGAATGAAAAAGAGAAAGTTCTGGACCCACTTTGCCTTGCAGGACAAACATCAAACCTAACTGCGTTTCCTATTCAATTGGCAAGAGCTGAGAATTCACAGTGGTTTCCCACCCTACCTTGATCTTCACCAACAACCCAAATAAGTTGTCTCTATGACCCTCTCAACCTCCAGCTGTCTGATTAGGACTGATCAACCTCGATCTTTCACACATTTTCACTTGGTCTTTTATGTGCCTTGAGGTTGCTTTCCATCTACAATAATGGATGACCCCAAGTCAATTGACACCATGTGCTTCTCCCTTAAAAACAGCCTCATTATCTTAAGTGCAACCTGAAATAAAATAAAAACAAAACAGCAACCACGTTGTGGATTATAAAAGGTAAAAGAGCCAAGCATAGTTTAAAACGTTGATCCATCCCTACCATCTGAATCTGAAAGAACAAAAGAACGACCATCTCCTCTATCTGAGCTCTTTGTTCCACCTACTTCATGTGATTAATTAACCAAATCTCCATGGCCATGCGTTGGTCTACCATAGCAGAAGACCATGTCGTCCCATAGCCAAACTCAATGACCACATGTAAGACAAGTTATCATATTTGTTATTTCTTTTAGGAATCAGAATAGTTTTAATTCGGTAGTTGTCTGAATCATGATTGATAGCGTGCACAGGGATCTTGTACGGCCATCACATGTGTTGTTAATTCTGTTATATGTCCTTCAAGAAGTCCTTGAAATGTGGAGTGTCTACAAGAAGTTCTTTTGATTTGAGCTTAAAATGCTGAGGTTGCTTTGCTGGCTTATTGAGCTCCATTTGGTCTTCTTGTTGTTGCAGTAGCTGATTGGCATTGAGAAGAAAAAATCTATATTGCAATTGAAGACAAAAGGGACACAAATGTGAATTAAAGTTAGAAAAGAAATTCCAAGATACTTAGGTGCAAAACTTACAACACATTTCATGGAAAGTATGTGTTGAGTTAGCTTGAAATTGCCTAGGTTGCTACGAGACTACTTTGTCCCAACAGGGGAGAGCTTCATGGCAAGAGAAAAACAAACATCCATTCCAAACGTCCGTTAAGTCTGCAATTTAATAATAAGTTAATACCAATGGATCAAGATCTTGTGGTAATAATAAAGTCATTCTTTTTTGATTAATGATTTTAGTTTTCCCTTTTTTTATTTGTTATGGGATATTTGACAACTTCCTGTAGTTATTATCCCTTAAACAAAGGAAAGAGAGAAAGAATCAAGAGAGAGAGAGAATCCCATGTGAAGATAAGTACACATAAATAAAAGATAGGGCTAGAGAGAAAGAGAGAGAGAAGAGATGTAATCAAGAATCTCAAAAGTCTTGGAGGATCACATTGTTTACACGTGAATGGCATAATATGGAATTAACGAAAGGAAAGATAGAGAAAATCCTACTAATAAATGATAGGGTTAGAGAAAGAAAGATGATGTAATCAAGAATCCTAAATTTCAAAGGTCATAGTGTTGACATCAAATTTTGTTGGCCTTGTATTATTGCAACAAATACATTTTTGTTTTACTAAAAGTTTCAGTTTTAGTATTACTATTTTTACAGTAAGTGAAATGTATATTGTTTCTTCCATACAATATTGTAATATACCAAATCTTTTCTTAGTTTTACCATTTCAGTTCTATTAATGATCTCACATAAAGTATCTAAATCGAAAAACTAATTTTAGGACTAAAAGTATCAATACCAAACCTAATTTTAGTATTATTAAAATTGTTAATACCAAATCTTTTTTTAGTATTACTAAAAGTATCAGTATCAAACTTTTTCTTAGTATTATTATTTCAGTTATCAATTATTTCCTTCCTTTTTACATTATTATTATCATAATTACTACAAATATTGTTGGCCTTGAATTGATGTTATTGAAAATTTGACAGATACAGATTCTATGATATTGTTTCTGTTTATAAAAGTTTCAGTATTACTATTTTTGTAGCAAGTGAAATGAAATGAGTGTTGTTTATTCTATGCAGTAATGTACTAAATCTTTTCTTAGAATTATTAAAAGTGTTAGTACCAAATCTTTTATTAGTATTACTATTTCAAATTGTACAAATCATTGCAGGTAGGGGGAGGTGGTGGGACTCATTTCATTTAGGTTGAAGAGGTGTTGAAGACGACGAGGGTTGAAGATGGTGGCCACTTCTCGGGAAGGGGGGAGGAGCTATAGGGGGACGATGACAACTTCTGTTAGGGGCGACAAGGTGATTGCGGGGGGATTGCGATGACGAGGATGTCGTGAGGGTGGGGGGCTCTACGACGATGACTTCCACTTGGTGGCGGTAGTAGCGTAGCTTTCGCAAGAGAGGAAGGCTGCTGTGGTTGACAGATCGATGGGCTCTATAAGGAGGGTGTGCGATGGTGGAGGCTTAGCATTCACGAGAGGGGAGAGAGAGAGAGAGGAGAGTGGAAAGGTGAAGAAAAGAAAACTCACGTTTTTAGAGGAAGAGTGGAGAGGGAGTGAGGGAGAGAAACAGGTGTGAGAGAGAGGATTCACGTATCTAGTTTTGATTTTTTGTTACAGTTATTAATGAGAAAATCAAGGGAATAGGAATCATGAGAAAGAAGGATATGGTAGTTGTCATTAAAAATTCTTTATTAATTTGGGTGTTTTTTGAATTTTGAACTTGTAATCTATGGTAGTTTTGTTACGGTTATTTGTAGTTTTTAATATAAATTAGTTGATGATGGATTTAGTGATGGATATTTAAGATGCAACCCTATCTAAGGGTAATACAAGGGAAGATGTACCATATATTCTCTCTCTCTCTCTATATATATATACACACACACACAGTTCTCCTACATGTTCCCTTAAATCTCAAAACCACCAATTAAAACGGTTTCTAGTTTTTTTTTTTTGAAATTTAAAAATCAAATTCACTCCCTCCCTTCCAAAACAAAACCCTAAAATATATTTAAACGAATCCCACCCCCCACCCTCACTCTCAAACCCTGCAGCAGCCGCCCTCCCCAACC